>JAMQGT020002556.1:0-57661 GCA_024447675.2 Pterophyllum scalare
CAGCAGAGCTACGCTCACATGCTCTTTGTGGATTGCAGCTCAGCATTCAACACAATCGTCCCAGATATTCTCACCACCAAACTGCACACCCTGGGCCTCCCCCCTCTCTTACATGTTCCTGGATAAATGACTTCTTGACCAACCTGTCCCAGACTGTGAGACTTGGCCCCCATCTCTCCTCCACCTGCACACTGAGCACTGGCTCCCCATAGGTCTGTGTGCTGAGCCCCCTCCTGTACTGCCTCTAGACCCATGACTGCAGTCCGGCCCACAATAACAACCTCATTGTCAAATTTGCTGACGACACCACAGTGGTCGGACTCATCTCAAGGGGAGATGAGGCAGCCTACAGAGAGGAGGTCCTGAAGTTGACAGCCTGGTGTTCAGAGAACAACCTGGCACTGAACACCATGAAAACCAAAGAAATCATCATCGACTTCAGGAAACACAGGACTGACCCAGCCCCCCTCTACATCAACAGCAAGCGTGTGGAGAGGGTACACACCTTCAGGTTTCTTGGAGTCCTCATCTCTGCTGATCTTTCTTGGTCAGATAACATCACAGCTGTTATCAAGAAGGCTCAGTAGCAACTTCACTTCCTGAGGGTCCTCAGGAAGAACAACTTGGACTCGAACCTGCGGCTGACCTTCTACCGCTCATCCATTGAGAGCCTGCTAATGTACTGTATCACAGTATGGTACAGCAGCTGCACTGAGGCAGACAGAGTGAGGCTTCACAGGGTAGTCAAGACAGCACAAAGAATCATTGGCTGCCCTCTCCCCTCCCTGATGGACATCTACACCTCCCGCTGCCTCAGCAGAGCCAAAAACATCATCAAGGACAGCTCACACCCTGACTTTGAACTGTTTGACCTGCTGCCCTCTGGCAGGCGCAACAGGTGCATCAAAGCCAGAACAAACAGACTCAAGAACAGCTTCTTCACCAGAGCAATCACCACTCTGAACTCACACACTCACACACTCTAACTGTGCAACACCCACATCTCTGTACAATATTATATCATTCACACTGAACAATATCTATCACCCCTATATTGTGTAATATTCAATATTCATTCACCAAGTGCAATATTCATTCACCAGGTGCAATACTCACCATCTTCATTATTATATGTATACACTTACTTTATTTTTTACAACATATATATTTTTATACATTTTATTTTCTGTATATTTTATACATTGTTTTATTTTCTGTATATTTGTAAAAGTTCTAATTTATATTTTATATTTTACAAAGTTTGACTTTCTATTGAATGGCACTGAACAGGAGTGGCCCTCCAATCTCACTGTACATCCTGTATAATGACAATAAAGGCATTCTATTCTATTCTATTCTATTCTATTCTATTCTATACACTTGACAAAGTATTAACATGGAGCTGCCAGGCAGGGGTAAAAAAAGGAAGAGAAGGTTCATGGATATTGTGAAGGAAGACATGCAGATGGCTGGTGTGAGACAAGAGAATGCTAGGAATAGGGTGAGATGGATGCAGACAATCTGCTTTGGTGACCCCTAAAAGAAGAAGCCAAAAGAAGTGTGTTGTGGTAGTACTTCCAATTATGTTCTTGTCATGGTCCTGGGGTCCTTTGTCCCAGCGTTCTAAGTTGTATTTAGTTTTGACCTGTGTATCCTTGTGTCATTGGTGTTATGTTGTTCACCTATGCTTCCCTGATGTGTCTTCTTCCCTCATTACTCCTTGTGTATTTAAGCCCTGTGTTTTCCCCTGCTTGTTGTCGTATCCTCGTCATTGTTGCGTCTTTGTCCTTGTCAGGGCGCCTCGTTGTGATCCTGTTTCTATGTTTTTGCTGCTGGCCTTGCCCAGTTGAATTAGGGTGCTGGTGTTTTCATAGGTCTACAGCACTTTAAATGATAAATGACAAATGGACTGTTTTTTCCTATTCTACTTTAGCTCTCTGTCTCAGTGCATCTTATCTTGGAGGATACGGCCACAGAACGTACAATTAAAACATCATCAACGTCACCATGTCCTGTTATTAATCTGGACCAGATTGCTCTGTATGACCAATTAAAACGTCAGGAAGAAGATTTGCTTTATAGCTCCACAGCTGATGTCAGGAATCTGGGTCATGAAAAACCAGCTTGGACAGGACCAAAGACAAGGCCAACTCACAGCGCCCAGATTGTTTACATATAGATAAGTGGCAGTATAAAGATGTTATGGTTAGACAGGAACACGGGCTCGGAGAGAGAGAGAGTGCACACTCTTACTCTGAGTCCCCACATGCGCATGTGTGTTTTTCTGATTCTTTGATCTATTACATGTCTTACTTTTATTTAATTGTTAATTATTTGGTTGATCCACTGTTCGTTAATTAACTTACTGGCGTTTACCTTTAAACATTTGTCCTTTATTCACTGAGTAAAAAAATAATCCCTAACAATATCAGTATATTGGCAAACAAACAGTCAAAAGTATTACTGTCATACTTTTGCAGTAAGAAACATACTAGCAGTTGTGAGTTATAATAGTGGTGTCCCATCAAATGAAGCAAGGCAAACAGTGCTTGCCTGGTGAAATCAAAACACAGACATCAATTAAAACATAATAAAGAGAATGTAGTCTTCCCATCTTCTGTTGCCTGTTTACACTAATCATGTAAATTACTGCCATTTTGTGGCCATAGTTGTCGCTAGAAGCTATCTTGGCACCAAATCATTGGAATCTATGTTATGAGGGTAACAGACTCTGTGAACCTAACCTGCTGCTCACTGACAGGTTTTATCCAACAAAGTGTCTCTCTGACTCCTCCCCTCCTGCTGCACCTGAACCACTTGTCTGACACTCCCATCCATTTCCTCAATCATAAAGCGATCAGAGGAGCAAATTCATCTCCGATTTTTATGTTTTTAAAAGCACTGAAATTCCAGTTAGACATTAGTTTGTTATTTTTGTACGTAGCATGAAGCTTTTACAGTCGTTCACTCTTCAACAGGCTATAAGAACAGAGACAGCGATGATGTCACCATTTTTAATGAGGCAGCTGCAGCTGTCAGACTGTCAGTCAGTTCCTCTGAAACATTTACTGTAGTTACTGTAGCATCACTGTTACATCACACTGATCTGGATGAAGCTTTAGACGTAGAATACACTTTGGATGGAAAACTGTCTGGATCCTGGAGATGATGTGAATGTTTGAAAAACTGAACTAAATCAATTGACTTAAATGATGTCAACATTTTTAAAGTTATGGTCACTGAAATTCAGAGTACGAATCTGGACATATTTTCCACTGAAAATCACCTAAATCAGTGATCATAGGCTCTGTAACGGATCCACAAACCATGTCCGAGTACACCTGCACAACAGGAGGATCCAAACGGATCAGGATCACGGATTCAGACCAGTTCCAGATCCAGTTTAGGCTCCAGTCATTTCCCAGCTCATCCAGTCTGGATCTGATTTTCCCAACACGATCTGCATTCTTTAATTAAAATGGCTCATCCTCCCAAACCTGCACTGAAATATTTAAGACATATAAAGCTGAGACATTCATAATAAGATGTTTGTCTTTATTGGTAAAACTTTACATTCATTACAGACTTGGATGCCCTGAATGTTTTCAGATAAATATGAAACTGACTGACCTCTGACCTTTAACAGTAACACAGTGAAACATCTCTGCTGTGTCTGTTAGAGAACCATCATCTATCAGTGAAGTTGATCTTAGATCAGATTAGAAACATTAAAGCAGATGCATTTTTATCCAGTAATAGCAGAAATAATGAAATTCTCCATTTTAAAAAAAAATTAATAAAGTGAGGCTGCTATTCCATCAATAGATTCCATTTTTACCATATAATTATTTGAACAATTAAATGGTCCTAAACTTAACTGTCATAAACTGCAGCAAAAACAGTTTTTATTAGCTGAAACTGACCTGAGATCTGCTGCTGTCTCAGTCTCTAACACACAGGTCGGTCAGTAAACTCAGTCTGAGCTGTTTCCACATTTTTATCTTCACTTTCTGTCTCCCGCATTTTGTCCGTCAGGCTGCAGCTCAATAATTAGATTTTATTAATCAAATGTAAAATTAGGATTCAGCTTCATCTTTCTGGAGATTCAGGTTGTGTAAATGATGACAGCAGACATTATAAAAGAAATTATATATTTTATAAAAAAACTTTTATTCTGTCTATGATGACGACAGTGTGTGTCAGGCTGATTAAAGTGACTCGTCATGCTCCACACTGACACGTGCAATCCTCCATCCATCAGATGAAAATGGAGGCTCTGCTTTTAATTTACAGGATGCCATGGTGAATTCTGGTATCGGCGCTCCATTGATGATGGCCTTCTTTCCTTACTCACACATCTGCTAACTCGGGGAGATCATGCTCAGATTCGATTGAACCAACTCTGATCAGCTCTGATCACGGGAAACTCAGAGTTGCCAATCTCAGAGTTTGTTGAACATGCTTCTACAGTCCCCCTGTACATACTGACAATGGCATACACTGCACAAGCTTTTTTAATTCAGCTGTGATTTTATTTTTATTAGTATATTTTAATATACTTCTTTTAAAAAAAAATCAGGGTATAGTCCTGTTGTTTCATTCATTAAAAGATGCTGTTTATAGAGACATAGTACCTGCAGGTAGTCACTATAAACAGATGATTTGATAGAATATGATGCATTACTATAAATTAAATAAAATGTAAAATATTTTAAATGATCAACATCTCTGCTTGCCTTTCTCTAAAAGTCACTGCAAGGCACAACATATATGTTATTGTAATAATTTATTGATCAGAATTTCAATTCAATTAAAATGTATTTATATAGTGCATCAAAACACTTTACATTGTAAAGCAAAGACCCCACAATAAATCTAACCAAGTTTTTGAAGACATTGAAAACAAAGCTTTTTTTCTGGACTGTAACTTGAAATTAAGGAAATGTTGATCTGTAGGAATGATGACCAAAGAGCTGGAACACTGCATAATATTGTGCAGACAGTGAGCCTGCTCTGACCCAGCACATGGACATTCACACACACACACACACACACACACACACACACACACACACACACACAGACTGTAATTCATTATTATCAGGTCACTTTAAGAGCTTCCTGAAAAGACTTCAGTTGGTCCAAAATGCTGCAGCGAGAGTACTGACTGGAGCTAAAAAGAGAGACCATATTCTTCCCATATTAGCCTCTCTAATCATTTTACTCACATACATCTTGGCTAATCAGGCCCTGGCATATCTTAAAGACTTCATGCTACCTTTTTATCCTAACAGAGCACTTTGCTCTCAGAGTGCAGGCTGACTTGTGGTTCCTAGAGTTTTCAAAAGTAGAATGGGAGGCAGAGCCTTCAGCTATCAGGTGTCTCTGCTGTGGAGCCAGCTCCTTGGATTTGGGAGACACACACTTCCTCTACATTTAAGTTAGACTTATAACCTTACAATTATAGATTGGATGATGTGACCCTGAACCATCCCGAATTTATGATGCACTGGGACATTTAATCATGACAACTATGAAAAAAAGATTCACAGTTGTATTTTTTTTCAAATGTCAGTTCCCTTAATGAACTATGCCCCAATGCATAAAAGACAATTAATTACTGATATCTAAAAACACAAGTTCATAGCATCTCCTAGCAACTTTGCTATAAGAACGGTGCAAGCATGAATTACAGCTTACAAAAGATAATGAACCGACAAGAGATATGAGATACACACAATATTTTTCACATTTCACTTGCATGAGAGAAAATTCTTTCATGATGTGGATGTGTTTGCTGTCCTTACATCTTACATCTATGAAAACTGTTTTATCATCTAAACATTTGTTTAGTGCCTACAGGCTGAAAGGATGTTATATAGCATTCAAATATAGCATATATTTTGATTTTAAGTGTGCCTAAAATTATACCTATACTAGTCGCTCAACCACCTGTAATTATTCTGGTTTAATCACTGCAGTGATTTAGGATGTCCCAAACTTGAATGGGTTCAAACTATAGCTTGGCTGTTTGTAGGAAAATGTTGCCATAAGCCTTTTTCACGTGACATCACACAACTTCTGTTCGGCCTCGACGCAGGGTATCTTTACTTCCAGAGAATGGAGTTTACACATTCTAACACATCAGCCACAGTTTCATGATACACTATGACCTGCAGGCAAGTTTTCACTGACATGTTTAAAACTGGACAAAGGCTACAAATTCTTCATTGAACGGTACCTGTTGACTATGGAGGTACGTGTTTTTGTCTTTTCTAGCCCTTAATTAATATGCTGGGATAGCATGAGTCAATTTGTTAGCTAGTTAACATTACATGACTTTTTTGTTTTGCAAATAGAATGTCTTCAGGCTCTAATCATGATTAGGTCCTTAGAGTATAGACTAGGGTTACCACCCCTCACGAAAAATATGCAATCGTTTGTTATTTGGCAGTTAAATGTGGTTTCCTGGTGCTGCCTGAGTGTCCTGCAGTTTTGGTTGCCTACAGACAGACACCACACACCTGTGCCTGTTTTTAATGTCCACCACATCTTTAGAAGTTAAACTTTTGTAAAGATACAGACATGAGTAGGAAGACGCTCATCCCAGGCTGAGCAGCTTCAGTGAGGATGAAAGGCGCACGGTGAGCTGTCTGATATCAGGAGATAAACACTGCAGACAAAGCTAGAAGACCCAGGCATCAGAGTCATATTTCTCCATCCCCCAATCATCTATTAAATAGCTATTTAAAGAACGAGTTATGCTAATAGATTAACAGTAAATAAATGGATATTGTCAAGATATCTATATATATGTATGAGCCCCCAGCCATTCAAAGATGGTAATGCATTTGTAAGATAAACATAAGAGTTAATAGTATGTATTGCTTTGCATATATTCCTCTGTGATATTATCTTTGACAATTTAAAATAGAATTTTACTTTTAAACTTTGCTGGCAGCTTTAACTAACTATTAAAGGAGTTATTTGCATTACAAACATGTACAGGGAGGTGATTAGTGTGACTGTCAGAGTTTGAAAAGTCACAGGACATAATGAAATCTGTTAAAATTGACATATCTCACTTTGGCAGGTCCTCTTCCAGATCCTCACATCTTGGCCAGCAGGGAGAAACTGAAAGACACACATCCACAACCAGGGATATGCAAGTTGCTGCATGGACTTGAAGGGGATGAGGAGCTTAATGTTGAAATGAAATGGACCTAAATTGTGAACTGTGATATAGATATATTTGTTTACCATCATTGCTCCATGTACAGTGTTTAACAGAATTATTAAATGAATGTTTGCAAGGAACTGCCACAAACCTTGTTTCTTTGTTCCACAATGGAAGCTTTCATTTGATGCATTACTTCTCCTCCACATACTCCATTGCCAGATGTGTAAAATGTACAAAAGGATGCAATTTAAATGTAAAAGATGTATGCATATCACTCAAGACATGCCATTTGCAAAAGATTTTACAGAATTCTTCACAACAAACATTCATTCATCAATAGGTATTTAAAAAAAGCAAAGGACAGATATGGGGAGATTTCATTTCCAGGAAGTATGAGCTGAAGTGGCAGGGTGGCTCTGAACTGGTTCGTCTCCTTTTAGACACTGTCACACACTGTCCTCCTCCCTTTACCCCAATCATTCCAGCGAAATCTACACGGCACCGCTCCTTGTCTAATCCAGATTCTTCCACTGGCTGATGTATTTAGATCCTCTGGGGCAAAGTGCTGACTGCATATGTGGGTGCTCCCACAAAGGATTTTAAAACTCATCTCTCCTGATCTCTCTCACCCAACGGGCACGTATTTCTGTGTCCACTGGAAAATCGTAGAAACTCAAAGAGTTTTATGTCTATTATTGGAACTAAGGCTGCAACGATTAGTCAACATTGACGACAATAATCGAAAATAAAAATAGTTGATGATGAATTTAATTGTCGATAATAGTCTTTTTTTATTACTGATGATTTTTTTAACGGATCGAGACGTCTTCCTGTCCGTCTATCTCTGGCGAGCTTCACACATGCGCAATAGCATTCAGCGACATGTTTAGTCATGGCGGCTACAGGTGAAAGAACACGGTGTGCTAGACGATCCAAGGTTTGGGACAATTTCACACTCACTCTCCGTTTTTTTTTTGATAAACGGAGTGAGACGTCTTTCTTTTCCGTCTATCTCTGGAGGGCATTTTTATTTATGTGGCTACTGGTGAAACTGTGCCAACTTTGTTTTACAGGGAAGAGAAAGGACTATATATACTTTTATGGTTGGAAAATTGGACTGTTAAATTTATATCAGCAGCAAACCTGATTAAAATTTTTGAATGAAGTATCCATCTTCCGTGTCTTTACTACCACATTTTCACACCTGTCAAGTTTTGTATTTAAAATTACGTGAAATTTTCCACCACTGAAAATATAAGTCCCTATATGACGTCATCGCCTAATTTGCATAATTGTTCATTGACATGTAGTTGCAATCGGGCTGTAGGAGAGAGGAAAAACATCTTTGGAGAGACAAATAATGTAGAAAAAACACCATAAATATGTTAAGAACTACAAATAAGTTCAACCCTCCTCCTTTATCTGGGCCACTGTTGCCAACTTGTGTAAGAAAACTCGCTGTCGCCTGTCTCAAAGGTTGATAAAGGTCGAAGTGAGGTCCGGGGATGGGAGCGGGTGGGCAGGCTCGGTGTTTAAGTGGGGTTGGAGGGTGGAGTCGGAGCGAGGTCTGGGCGATGCCGAAGTGTACGAAGGGACGCAGTAAGAAGGCTTTATGTGCATGGAACACGGCGACAGCGGAAAACCCGCTAAGTTGGCAACACTGAGCCCAACCAAGGTCCAGTTGGTTTTTCCGGGTTTGTTCCCGCTGTCTACACTAACTTTGCCGGAATTGCCACCCAGGCTACTGCAGGTGACAGCTCCTGCGAGGTTAGTGACAGAATTCAGTTTGGGGCGGCAGGAATACTTTTTTAAAATTATTATATTAAAATACGGGAAATTTACGGGAAAATAATAATACGGGAGGACGGCGGGACAGAGGGGTAAAATACGGGAGTTTCCCAGCCAAAACGGGAGACTTGACAGGACGCATTTTAAAAAACCTTATGATAAATGTAAAAGGTGATAGCTAAATAAGTGCCGTTTCATAATTATCTGATTTCGTAATCTGATTAGTCCACTAAGCGTTTCAATAGTCGATGACTAATCGACTATCAGAATAGTCATTAGTTGCAGCCCTAATTGGAACAGCATGGCACACTGCATTAACAATGTCTTGATGACTGAGCCATTCTTCTTATGTGGGCCGTTGCTGAGAAAGATGGAAAGCAAAAAAGAAAATTATGAATCACAAGACAACATGGAAATAGTTTCCATGTCTGACTCACATGAGTAAATAAATTGAACCCCCCCCCTCCCCGCCGGACAATGTTAGAATTTTGATGTTTTCACACTAGAATTACATGCCTTAATGTTAAACAATCATAGTGTGTGTGTGTGTTTGTTTTTTATATTGGTGCAGCAAATCTCCTCACCCTCAATCTGAAATACTCAGTTTTAGCTTCTGTTTCTTTGAGACATCATTTTCTGTGGACTCTGCTGATACCTTTAAAAAGAAACTGAAGACCCACCTGTGCTGGCTAGCTTTTATTTAATTTTAACTACTTATACCATTTTTAATGTTACATTTTATACTGTATTGTAAAGCACTTTGTGAACTTTGTTCTTGTAAAGCGCTATATAAATAAAATTTACTTACTTACTTACTGTGTCCTTAAAAAAAATAGATCTGACAATGTCCATTACAGTTTTGACATAAGTCTGCCGTTTAGGCATGAAAATTTATCGTAGAACTGGCCATATCAGTTGCACATAGTGATAACACTAAGGTATTTCCTATTCTGGGGACTTAAAAAGTAAAAGTATTCTTCAGAAATCATATATTAGATTCCTGTGTTGCTTTTGCAGCCTACAACCGAAGATTTAACTTGCTTTCTTCATGACTGAATTAATTATAAAAGTTATGAGATAAATCTAGATGATTTTAATCTGTTTTACCTTCTAATCTTCATTATGATCTGTATGTGTGAGGCAAAAACCTTAACATAGAAGTACACTGACTTTTTAGTTTCAGTAATCTTTGAGTGATTTATTGCTTCATCACTGATGAGTTATCAATATTTGGGGGGTAATTACATTTCACATTTTTCTCTTTTATTGGCAGTAATGAGCTTCTTCAGACGAGCTCAAATATCTGCTAAAGTGATTGTGAATTGAACACACAGATGAATGTTTAGACAATTTTCATTCATTAACTGAGAAACAACATGAAGGAGAATGCAGGCGTGTGTCTGTGTGCGCACACAGAATCTGAATATGTTGGCAACAGAATATATATATATATATATATATATATATATATATATATATATATGTGTGTGTGTGTGTGTGTGTGTGTGCATATATGTGTATATTTTGTGTGTGTGCGTGTGTGTGTGTGTGTGTGTGTATGTGCATATATGTGTATATTTTGTGTGTGTGTGTGTGTGTGTGGTTCATCTGTGGCAAAAGTGCTTGCATCGAGTGAAAATGTGCTTGCAGAACCTCTCAAATCAAATGACCGAGAATAATGTGGAAAAGAACGCTGAAGTCAGCAACTCAGTCATGCACGCGTGCACACACACATACACACAGTTGAACGTGAATTGTGTAATGCTGAATGTAGTTGCAACAGACTTTTGTATGTCTGTTGCGAAAGTGCTTGCATCGGCAGGTTCATCCTGAGAACCTCTCAAATCAAATGACCATGAATAATGTAGAGAAGAATGCTGAGGTCAGCAACACACACACACACACACACACACACATTCATGTAGTTTTTTTTTTTTTTTTTGCTGGGCATGTTTATATTTCCTTACAGTTCCTTTTTGTTTCTCCCCTTCATTGCATCTTCTTTGGGACCTCATCTATGTGTCTGCACATTGTTTGCAGTATAGAATCTGTACTTCCTTCACAGATACAAGTTTTTTCCAGGATTTTTTAAACGAGCTGGCTCAAGGAAGGCCAAGAACAATGAGTGTGAGATGGGAGTTTCCAATGGCTGCATCTAAAATATAGTGGAGTTTAAGTACAAAGCAGTATATCATCGAAATACTTAAATAAAGTACAAGCACATTAAAACTGTATTTCTGTACAGTACTTGAGTGTTGACTCTCATACCACACTGTGATTTCACAAATATGCTGGACTGCTTTTACTGTCTCATGCAACCATTAAAAGGCAAGCATGCTAGCAAAAAGAAACACCAGACAGAGACAGTCAGGTGGAATAAAAGGAGAACCTTTGGTGACCTTTGTTGAGTGTGGGCAATTGATTCATTGTGCTTCACAGTGAACCTGAACTGTACCTGTTGTCAGCTGTACCTGGGTTGAAACATAACTTTGCTGTCTACTCATGCCCCGACATCTTCAGGTGTCTGCAGCATCAGATGGATTTGCAATGTTCGGTGTGTGACTTGAAGAACACCCTTGGTTTAACTGGTAATTTTCCCCCCTTTGTTTTTCTGGCTCATTTAAAGTCATTTGACAGAGGACAATTTCATTGTTACAACAACTTGTTAGAAGATGCAACAATTTTTTGTGATTTATAATTTTGAAAGAGCAGAAGTTGTTTTCTGCTGTATTTTTATTAACAGAAGTAAATGCTGAGACAAAGAAAATGTGTCTTATTATTTACAAATTGTCAGTGTAAAAATAATTTTTATCATTTTGTAATTTGTGATTCATCCACAGTGTAGTTTTAGGTCAGTGAAAATTCAAATGAAGTGAGTATGTGGTCATATAGCAGCAATAGATTTTTTTTCTTTTGTTTCAAATGTTAGTTTTAAATCTTAACAGAAATATAGCAAGCTGAAATGTAGTATTGTTGTATTGCAGCAGTTTTATGACAAAATTAAAGCTAATGTTTTATTAAGTGTAATTCTTTCAAAGTCCAAACCTGCTTTTATGTGGAATAATATCTCCTCATGTCTCCTATAATAGCGCCTTGAGGCGACTGTTCGTTGTGATATAAATAAAATTGAATTGAATTGAAGTGAATTAATACCTGATCAATTTATATTTGATAAGATCTGTGATTAGAGGTTTGCAATTACAATAACGGTCACTGGATTTTTTTCTTCAAAACGTAAATCCATTAACTTTGTCACAATACCTTTTTTCAGAATAAAGATCTATTAAATATACATATGCGTGTAAAAATCCATATTGTAGTTGATAATGAAAAATTAACAGTTATAATTATAAATCCAGTCACAGGTTTATAATGGTATTTTAGCTTTTTTATGGGTGGTATATCATTTTATTATATTAAATATGGGTTAACATTTTTCACATAGAATTATATAATAAAACCCAACTAAACAACACTTTTCTGCAATTTTAAGCCCAATTAATTGTATCACAGCAGTGTTTGACCATATTGAGTAGTTTTTACACACATAACACCTTTTAACATAAATAAATCTACAACTGTATTTATCATATTGTCACCCTCCAAAAATAATGGCTAAGCTATTTTTGATTATTGATGTTTGATTGATTGCTGTGACAGTGTGTTTATTAAAGTATACCGGTATACGTTGGGTTTACAGACACAGCGGGTGGATCTGAGTAGATAAACCAACCCAGAGCCATCTACAAGAATTATATTTATCATCTAGCTAACAAGACGAAGGGACTGTCCTTTTGGATGGACAGCTATGCGGATACTATTTTTATGTACACTTAACACAGGGTCCCAAATTTGTTGGTAGCAGGATTGAATCTTACACAAAAATAATTGCCCTAATTCTGCTCAGAAATTATATTGTAAAATGGACCAAGACTAAGCAAGTGAATGAGCATGTGTTTGCATCCCAGCATTGTGAAAGAAACAAATCGGAACTGTCAGCCCAAATGGATGAGAGAGAGTGGCTGCACTTTGGATTGATTACCACAGTGGGGGGAGAGAGAGAGAGAGAGAAAGAGAGAGAGAGAAAGCTAAGCAGAAGTGCTGAACTCAACATGTTTTCACACCAGACTAAAGCAGGAAATAATGAGTGTGTTCGGATGCAGGATTCTAGATGTCCACAGTTCGGATGAAGATTAATACAACACTATACATTAGACCCAACAGACATTAAGAGATATTATATAGGAAAGGAAGTGGAGAAAAGGGGACAAAAAAACCCAGAAGGAATTAAGTGCAGAAAATGCACAAATTAATCTGAAATTATTCAAGGACTGTTGTCATTACATCAGTTAAATTATTTTGGTTCATGATAGTGAGTGCCTACATTTTGTGCATTTGCTGTTTCCTTTTTTCTGCAGACTACTGGACGAAAGCAGTCAAAGCTGCTTTTACATGGTGATGTTTCACAGTGATACTTTCAGAGACAACTTGTCACTCCTTTAGCATCAAACAGCAAATATAGATTCACACAGCCCGAGTAGAGCAGTTACCAAGTTTTTCTAACTCCACTCCCCCCCCCCCCCAAAAAAAAAGGCTTGTCCTTCCATCCAGCATTTTGGAGCAGAAAATCTTTACAACTATTGGTCAAACTGCCATGAAATTGTAAATGCTGTCCTGGATAAACACCCATTTACACATAATTTTGGTTAGCAGGATTCTGTAATGATTCTATAATGTGGTTTGTTATCCTGGAATTCATAATTCTCAGACAAAGAGCTTATACTTTATGACAGATGGTAAACCACAGATGGATAATCTTAAGGTTTGTGGAGGGCTCCTGGTCAGAGGTTGAGAGTACACTTTCAGAAAATAAATCACCTTATTGTACCCTTTGAGTACAAGGACTTGTACCCTTAGTGGGGGGTACTAATTTATATCCTTGTGGTTTGTAATGCATGAAGACCACTTTTTCACCTTTGGTGAAAATTTTGTACATCAGTGTAATGGTTCAATAGATCCTTAAAATGGTGCAAAATTCGAAAAATAAATTGGTAGCATCCATCGAGCAATCCATTTTCTTAATTTATTATCTAGGCTAGGGTTACAGTGAAGCAGAAACCATATCAGCTATCCTAGGGTGAAAAACAAATTTGTAACATGTCAATGGTCCACAACAGGTCTTGCACAGAGAGACAGACAACCACACACTCTCACATCCACTCCCACGAAAAATTTCAAATCACCACTTAATCTAACAAGCATGTCTTTAGTCTGTGAGAGAAAAGTGGAGCAGACCCAGCAGGCACATGGAGAATAAAAGCCCTAGGAACCTTGAAGTGAGGCAGTGAGGTGACAGTGCTAACCACTGCACCAATGATTGTAACGATCCAGGCCTTTCTTCACAATTTGGTGTACATGATTATGCACGTGAACAGTAGTGGATCAGTGAACACCAAGCCCCACTGGGGTTTAAATACCAAGGACTCCACCATTTGGTTTTGGAACTGAGGAAGTCTTTTTGGATGAGAGGTGAAACATCTTCTGGAAACTTTTTAAGTCACTTTTTTTCAAAGCGATGATCAGCGATGACCAGAGATGGTCATTACCAAGGATTGGATCTGCTAACACTGTGGAACAAGGTACCAGAGGTGACATTGATGGGTTTTGTAGTCATATCCTTGGTGGCTCATTGCCTGTTTTACTAGCATGCATCTTATTGTATGAGAAAGATGGAATGAATTGAAGTGAATAACAAAGAATCAGTAATTAAGCAGCTGTTTGACATCAATGTAAATCTAAATAAAGTCAAGGGTCTTCTGCAGCAGAAAATACCACACCCAGCTAATTATTGGCTTTGGATTGATGGATGGCAGATGGAAAATGCACATTACTTTATTTTACATTTCACATGTAGCTACTCCATTACCTTTGTTGCTGTAGCCTTGCCTGCGTCAGGGTGTGTGTGAGTAACATATATTAGACAAGGAAGGGCTGCTTTTATACAAGCCAGTCAATCAGACTGAAGAAAGTAAGTACTACACATGCACGCGCGCGCGCACACACACACACACACAGTTTCTTGATGACAAAAATCAATCACTGGAGGAGATAGAGTTAGTCTCTCTCTCTCTTTGTGCATGTCTCTGTCTTTGTCTTTTGCTCTCTGCTGGCTGTGATAAGTGGGTTAAGCTTCTCTGGGTTAATCACACTGTTACAGATGTAACTAATTTGCTGGCTGCAGGCTCCACAATATGCTAAGTACCCAGCAAGCCTTTGTGTGTGTGTGTGTGTGTGTGTGCGCGCATGCATGTGTTTGTTGTTTGGTTTATCTGTCATCATTCGTATAATTTGTTTACTGTTGATAAAAGTTCTCTATGCAGCAAAGAATCAAAGAATGCAAAGAATACCGGTTGCAGATTTTTGTCCATTTTCAGCCTCTGTCCTCAAAGCAGAGATCATTACTTCTATTCAGTTTAAATGGATGTTTGAGAGAACTTGTAGCTGGAAAAATGAGGCACTCAGGACAGAAGAACTTTTGAAGCCAAAAAGAGGTCCAAGATTTCTCAGTACTGACCAGATAAAAAGAATTATTTGTGTATTTTCTCCAACTAGATTTGGGGGTCCAAAAACTGATATCAGACTCAGCCTGCATATGTCTGAGACCAAGTGAAGATTCATTCCCAGTGAGCAATTTTCAATGGATTAGAGATCTAAAATGTTACTCGAAATTTGGTTAAATATTTTTTCAACCACTTAATCCAGCTATGGTCTAGTCCGGTAAGGAAAGGCTGGAGTGTGGAGGTGAGAGTAGGTAGGAGTCTAATAATGCCTAAGCTCAAAATGTCTGCCTGGACTTTTCTGCCTATTTGAACTATAAAAGAGCCTGAAAATGTCCTGTGAGTAAGTGCTTTTGCCCATTTTTCCAGAATACTTGGAACTTTCAATATCTGACAATTATTTACTTACTGCATTTTAAGAGTGTATCAACAGTTTTAAATGAAGAAAAAACAAAAAGCGAAATTTGATTTTAAGATATTTACTGTGGAAAAAACACTGTAATTGTACATGAATAACATATTTTGCAAGTCAAATTTGGAATTTGAGGTGTATAAATCATATTTACAATAAAGCTGCATGAGTCTTTGTCTCTCAATGTGTAAAAACAGAGCAAAATGAAAATTTTGTTCAGGTGCTGTTTTCTCCATCTCTCTCCACTCTGGCTGCAGACACACTCCCTTTTTCCACCACCCGGGTGCCGGTGCCAGTATTTGAACCCTTCAGCGGTTTTTCCACCGCAAACGCACTTGGTGCTCAGCCGAAAAACGGGTTACAGTCTTGGTCTTGCATGATGCAAGTGGCAGAAGGACATCACTCTGCCATCTCAACATAAAGCTTTCTACCACTATTTCACTGCATGGTGTGTATTACATGAGAAAAGCAATTTTCACGGCTGTGAATTAGGTCGGGCACAAGGCTGAACTGGCTGCTTTGTATCAGTTCATATCACAGATAAAAGGACACAAAGTGCGTACTTACTCGTAATCACTGTCTGTATTGACTTTGTGCTGCACACAGATGCTGCAGTAGTTTTGTTTGCACCGTAAAATATGTTGGCAGCACAAGAAAGGGGAGTGTGTTGTCCCATGTTTGTTCCCTTCGGCTTCTGTCTCCAGACGAGGACCTGCCCACACTCATACATAAAGGATCAGTTCACAAAGCATAGTGGAAACACAGGCCCATTCTTAAGCGTTTCACCGGTTCATTGAAACCGACACCAGCACTGGCACAAGCACCGGCACCTCGGAGTTGGAAACATAGTAACAGTACCTTCAGATTTCAGTGATTCTGATGCCCCTGCCAGCTTGTCTGGCTGCAGTCACAGGCCCACATCACAGGTCTCACACCTTCAGGAATTATTTCACTGACAGAATGAGCACTGCCTGGACATGTGAGATTTGACACCTCCTGCCTTTACACCTCAGTTTCTTTAAAAGGTGGTCAATATGTGACTTAAAGGAAAGACTGTTATCAACCACAATACCTAAGTATTTATATGAGGTCATGGTTTCAATAATAGTACCCTGAAATGATACAAGAGGGAAGTACTGCTGGCATCCTCTTTCTATTTGAAAACAACAACATGACCTTGGTTTTCCCTGTGTATAAAACCAACCTGAGCTGATACAGTTGTGACGGAATACTGTTGAAAGCTAACTGCAAGTTTTTGAAGACCTTGTCAATGGTACAAGCATAGCAATAAATAATTGTTATTGTGACCTCTGTGCACTATGTGCCCCAGCAGCCTCTGACCCCACTCTTTCATTTTACATGACCTACCACTTCGTGGCTGTGTTGCTGTCATTCGCCAAGTGTTCACACTTTGTTATAATACCACTAAGAGTTGACTGTGGACTATTTACAGGTGCTGGTCATAAAATTAGAATATCATGAAAAAGTTGATTTATTTCAGTAATTTTATTAAAAAAGTGAAACTTGTATATTATATTCATTCATTACATACAGACTGATACATTTCAAATGTTTATTTCTTTTAATTTTGATTATTATAACTGACAACTAATGAAAACCCCAAATTCAGTATCTCAGAAAATTAGAATATTGTCAAAAAGTTCAATATTGAAGACACCTGGTGGCACATTCTAATCAGCTAATTAACTCAAAACAAAGGCCTTTAAATGGTCTCTCAATATAGTTCTGTAGGCTACACAATCATGGGGAAGACTGCTGATATGACAGTTGTCCAAAAGATGACCCTTGACACCTTACACAAACAGGGCAAGACACAAAAGGTAATTGCTAAGGAGGCTGGCTGTTCACAGAGCTCTGTGTCCAAGCACATTAATAGAGAGGCGAAGGGAAGGAAAAGATGTGATAGAAAATAGTGTCCAAGCAACAGGGATAACCACACCCTGGAGAGGATTGTGGAACAAAACTCATTCAAAAAATGTGGGGAGACTCACAAAGAGTGGACTGCAGCTGGAGTCAGTGCTTCAAGAACCACCACCCACAGACGTATGCAGACATGGGTTTCAGCTGTCGCAGTCCTCGTGTCAAGCCACTCTGGAACAAGAGACAGCGTCAAAAGCGTCTCACCTGGGCTAAAGACAAAAAGGACTGGACTGCTGCTGAGTGCTCCAAAGTTATGTTCTCTGATCAAAGTACATTTGGCATTTCCTTTGGAGTGCCATGTCATCTGCTGGTGTTGGTCCACTTTGTTTTCTGAGGTCCAAGGTCAATGTAGCCATCTACCAGGAAGTTTTAGAGCACTTCATGCTTCCTGCTGCTGACCAACTTTATGGAGATGCAGATTTCATTTTCCAACAGGACTTAGCACCTGCACACAGTGCCAAAGCTACCAGTACCTGCTTTAAGGACCATGGTATCCCTGTTCTTAATTGGCCAGCAAACTCGCCTGACCCTAACCCCATAGGAAATCTATGAGCTATTGTGAAGAGGAAGATGGGATACGCCAGACCCACAATTCAGAAAAGCTGAAGGCCACTATCAGAGCAGCCTGGGCTCTCAGAACACCTGAGCAGTGCCACAGACTGATGGACTCCATGCCACGCCGCATTGCTGCCGTTATCCAGGCAAAAGGAGCCCCAACTAAGTATTGAATGTCGTACATACTCATACTTTTCATGTTCATACTTTTCAGTTGGCCAACATTTCTAAAAATCCTTTTTTTGTGTTGGTCTTAAGTAATATTTTAATTTTCTGAGATACTGAATTTGAATGGAATTACTGAAATAAATCAACTTTTTCATGATATTCTAATTTTATGACTAGCACCTGTAATAGTGTGGAAATTTCACAGCTAGACTTGTTGTTTTAGTGGGATTACATCAGGGATCAGCTCTGAGCCCCTTCTTGTTTGTCATGTGATGGACAGGCTGACAGATGAGGTCAGGCAGGAGCCTCCATGGACTATGATGGTTGCAAATGACTTTGTGACCTGTAGAGAAAGTAGAGAGCAGGTGGAAGAGAGCATGGAGAGGTCGAGGGATGCTCTGGAGTGAAGAGGAATGAAAGTCAGTAGAACCAATACAGAATACATATGAGAGGGAGACTGGTGTAAAGGTGAACATGCAAGGAGTAGAGATAGTGAAGGTAAACGAGTTTAAATACCTGTAGTCAACATCCAAAACAACGGACAGTTCACAAACTGAGATGAAGAAAATGCAGCTAGAGGGGAGTGGGTGGAGACAAGTGTCAGGCGTGACTTGTGACAGAAGGATAGGAGCAAAATGGTAATATGGTAATGGTAATGCAGTGGCTGTTGAGATAGAGCAGGTAATCTACTAATCGGAAGGTTGGTGGTTTGATTCCTGGCTGCTCCAGTCTGCGTGCCAAAGTATCTTTGGGCAAGATACTGAACCCGAAGCTCGCCGATGCAACTGTCGGAGTATGAATGTGTGTGAATATTGGATGGAAAGTGTGTGTGTGTGTGTGTATGTGTGTGAATGTAAAATGTGTATAAAGCGCTTTGAGTGGAAAAGTGCTACATAAAAACCATGTGCCATGTACCATGCTATGATGTACAAGGATGGAAAAGATTAGAAATGAATATATCAGATGGACAGCTCAGGTTGAGTGGTTTAGAGACAAAGTCAAAGAGGCAAGGTTGAGATGGTTTGAGCATATGCAGAGGAAAGAACGTGAATATATTAGACAACAGATGTTGAAGGTGGAGCTGTAAAACAGGAAGAGATCAAACCTGTGCATGTCCTGAAGTTCTAGCATCAGAGGACACAGAGGGTTGTTGTGACAGAAGAGGATGCTAGGGATAGGGTGAGATGGAGGCAGATGATCCACTGTAGCACAGATTCCATCTTAACCTCTGGCTGCCTTTCTCTGAACCTGTATCTGTCTGAGATCTTCACCCTCCCTTTCCCTTTCTCTGTTTTAGTGCCAACAGAAGTGAATAAAGTTAACTGTCTTTTGAGCAGTGTCTACACTCTACCATGTATCATGTGTCTACCATATTCTGAAGGTTGTTTCCATTATGCTTACCATACCAAGGATCAAATTCTTGTTAAAAAAAGAAAATGCCTTTTGAGCTGTTTATCATATTTTTGAGTGCACTGTTTTCAGTGAGAATAATAGGAAATGATTTAAAATAATGCTTGTGTTTTTTTTCTTTCTCTCTACTGTGCATAATTAATGCCTTTGGCTTCAAAAAAGTAAAAACAAAAAAATTACTGTACTTCACCTGTTGTCCTTCTTGCTTCATGTCAGCACTAGGCTTTCATTTTGTCTGACTTACCTAGTCATTGACTTATCAGACTGCTTTGATGGAAGATGATAAATGACAGTTGCAAAGATGTTGCTGGGCTTGAAGTTAGAAAATTCACCTTTTAACATGTTAATCAT
Source organism: Pterophyllum scalare (assembly GCA_024447675.2). Lineage (NCBI taxonomy): Eukaryota > Metazoa > Chordata > Actinopteri > Cichliformes > Cichlidae > Pterophyllum > Pterophyllum scalare. The sequence goes on from JAMQGT020002556.1 coordinate 20,363, forward strand.
ATGCCAGCCATGAGCTTTAAAGCACTCTTTCTATTTATTACATCTGTGTGCAAGCTTTAGTTATAGTAGAAGTACTTCTGTTAAGATGTGAATTCAACTGGAAGATTTCAGGTAAAAGAACAATTAGGAGCAACCACCACTGCTGAGGACACTCTGAGTAAGACCGTTTACCCACATACACTTCAGTGGTAAATCAGATTGCAGTTTTGATATGCCACTGGCATTACAGAATTACACAGCAGGTGTGAAAATATTCAACACTAGTCTACCTTAAATCAAGATGATTATAAAAAGATTCTAGAGGAAGTGAACATCATACCAGGGTTTCTGTAGGTAACCTGTGGAAGGTTGGCTGCCTTACCGCCCATGATCCTGCTCACTTAGGATTCTTGTTGTCCTTGTCTACAGTTACAGGCCTCCCTTGTGAAGGCTGTCAACCTGCAGCTTGATATTGGGAAAACAATATCTTTATGGTCAAAACACTTTCTAGTCCCTAGAAAGGACCTGTGTGTAAACCACAAGTTTAGCAAATGCCTGATTTGCTGGGCATTTTAGACTCAGTATTAACCAAAACAATCATGATGGTGATTTTGGCCATAATTAAGCAGCCATGGGCTGGAAGTTATGATGCATGCTCAATTATGCAGGCAAGGAAATCCCAAAAAGTTGATTCTGTTCATCTGGATGTACTGTTTTCAGTGGGAAAAACATGTCATCACTCATCCAAGTGACTCATTCAGTTTTAGCTGACTGCAAGTTTCCCCAGCTTTATAAATGCATAATGACTGAAACTAGCACGATTGACTGAAAATGGGCCATGAGCTCAGTTTCATCATTGTTGACAGGCAAATTCTCATCATCATTGATCAATAGTCATGAGTTTCATTCACAGAGTTGGGGAATAGCTGCAGTCACACTCTTGTACAATAGTGAAAGATGTACTCTAAGGCCCCCTACTCAGTTCAGAGATGGTTGTTCCCTTTTCACATAAATGGCCTTGCTGACCCCCTTTTCAAACCTGTGTTTCTTACTGTCCAGAATGTACACATCATCATCACTAAAAGAATGACCAATGGCCTACAAGTGTAAATAGACTGCAAAGTCCTGACCTGACAAGGTAGTTCTTCTTAGCCAGTGGTTGTTTGGTTCAATGTATAATTCTTCGCACTTAATCACATACACTGTATCGCTCTGTTTCTGCTGGGGGACCCAATTATTGGAATGGATCAGTTTTTGACATAGTTTGTTTTGGGTGTTTCAAAGATGCAGAGACAGTGTTTTGAAAAAAATGTTGTCTCACCTGTTCTGATATGTCTGACACAAAAGAATTTCCAAAGTTTTTCTCTTAGGCAACAGTTGTCCTTCTTCTCTCCTGGATCACCTGAAGCTAAGTGCCTGCCTAGCTCTGACAAATGTCCAGCTGGGATAACCACATTTACTCAAGGCATTTTTTTGATATGATGTTCTTCTGCGTCCCTGGCTGCTCTGTCTGTGGGAATGGTGTTTCTCTGTGTTGTAGTGTCCAAACCTTAAATAGTTGTGTGTACTCAGTCCTACAAATTTTAGAAACATGGTGTCAAACCAGATACTTACTCTGGATGGCATCACCTTGGCCTCCAGTAACACTTTGAGAAATCTTGGAGTCATTTTTGACCAGGATATGTCCTTCAATGTGCATATTAAACAAATTTGTAGGACTGCTTTTTTCTTCTAGGCTGGATTATTGTAATTCATTATTATCAGGCTGTCCTAAAAGCTCCCTGTAAAGCCTGCAACTGATCCAAAATGCTGCAGCTAGAGTACTGACAGGGACTAGAAAGAGAGAGAATATTTCTCCCATATTGGTTTCTCTTCATTGGCTCCCTGTTAAATCTAGAATAGAACTTAAAATACTTGAATATTCAGGACCCATTTTATCTCAAAGACCTCATAGTGCCGTATCACCCCAATAGAGCACTTCGTTCTCAGACTGCTGGCTTACTTGTGGTTCCTAGGATCCTTCAGAGTAGAATGGGAGGCAGAGCCTTCAGCATTCAGGCCCCTCTTCTGTGGAACCAGCTCCCAGCTTGGATTCGGGAGACAGACACCCTCTCTATTTTTAAGATTAGGTTTAAAACTTTCCTTTATGATCAAGCTTATAGTTAGGGCTTGATCAGGTGACCCTTAGTTGTGCTGCTATAGGCCTAGGCTGCTGGGGGGTTCCCATAATGCACTGTTTCTTTTCATTCATCTCATTTACTTGTTTAAACTCCACTCTGTATTAAATCATTAGTTATTATTAATCTCTGGCTCTCTTCCACAGCATGTCTTGTCCTGTCTCTCTCCCCTTAGCCCAGTCGGTCGCAGCAGATGACTGCCCCTCCCTGAGCCTGGTTCTGCCGGAGGTTTCTTCCTGTTAAAAGAGAGTTTTTCCTTCCCACTGTCGCCACGTGCTTGTTCATAGGGGGTTGTTTTGACTGTTGGGTTTTCTCTGTATTATTGTAGGGTCTTTACCCACAGTACAAAGCGCCTTGAGGTGACTGTTGTGATGAAATTGAATTGAATTGAATTGCATTGGTTTAGAGTAAACATTGACTTTCAAATGTTACCTATTACTGATTGCAATTTCACAGTCCAAGAATGCTAGCCTGTCATTTTTCATATTTTCCCTGGTGATCTTGATGTGTTTGTCCACTGAGTTAATGTGATCAGTGAACTGTGGTATGTCCTGAGATTTTATTTTTACACAGGTGTCATCCACATACCTGAACCAATGGCTCGGCAATGTTCCAAAATAGGATAACAGAGCCCTCTTTTCCACTTTCTCCATTTACAAGTTAGCCACAGTAGGTGAAACTGGGAACCCATGAGACACCCATGTTTCTGCCTGTGGTAGTGGCTCTTGTCTGTCAAATATGTGGGTTGAAGACACAGTTCCAAGAACAGACACTCTTGCTTGGTGTTGAGGATGGTCCTGTTGCTGAGGGTGCAGCCATCCTGCAATCTTTTACTAACTACCTCCTCTGCTTTGGTTACTGGAACACAAGTGAAGAGAGATGTAACATCATAAGAGACCATTGGTTCATAATGACCCTCTCCACAAAATCCAAAATGTTCTGAATGTGGTGCTCGGAGCTGCTTACCAATAGGTTGAGGACTGAAGCCAGAAACTTGGATATTTTGTAGGTAACACAGTTGATCACACTAACAATGGGTCTTAAAGGTACACCCTCTTTATGTATATTAGATAAACCATGGGAACTTGGTGTAGCTTCTGGCTATAATCCGTGGTTTAAGGTCCAGTCAATAGCATTGTCCTGTTCTGATTTAAACAAGCTATCACCCTTTTCCTGTAATCACTGCCAGGGTCTTGTTTCAGGGTCTCATAAGTCCTTTTTGTTTCTAATCAGTGAAAAACTTTTGTCATTATAGTCTGTCTAATTTAGCAAAACTGTGCACGTACCCTTTTCTGGCAGAATGATGATAATGTTGATATCCTTAGTAAGTGGTGTGAGTGACTTCCTCTCCTTGAGGCTGATACTGGATGTTGGAGGCTTTGCATTATTGAGACAGGCTGAACCTTTCACCTGCAATTGCTCCACTTCTGTGTCTGGCATCCATCACTCTGCTGGCAGTTGAGGTCACTGTTCATAGTGTGTTCATGTTTGTGGCACACAACAAGTAGATCAAACTTTGCCTGCTGCCTGGTCTTAGACTTTCATACTGTGTTAGACAAGCCTTCTCAGTAAATTCAATCACCTGTTGAAGATCTAGAAACGAGCAGCTCAATCTTCTTGTGGGCGCCTGGGTGGCTTAGTGGTGAAGCCGGTGACCACATACATATACCGCACTGTGATGCAGGCGGCTGCTGCCCACGTGTCTTCCCCCGTGTCTCTCGCCCCACTGAATATGAAACGTCACTGTGGCCAAAAAGGGGGGAAAAAAAGATCTGCTCTTCTTGTGATTTTAACACTTCAATGATAAAATCAGCTGTTCATTTAGCAGCTGACTCCGTGCCTTCTGGAAGATTTTGATAGGTCAGTGGCCCTTAAGAGATGATCTTATTTGCCGACTTTATAGGAGCAGTCCCACTCTGCATCTGAGGCTGAATCTCAGGTGGTTCCTGTAGTCTGCTGTCTTATGTGGCATTTGTTCATAATCATGTACCAGCTTTGGGCAATGTTCTTCTGGGAAACCTTGGGTCCTGCCATCCATGTGGATGTTGCTTTGACATGTACCACCTACCTATGCATTGTTGCAGACCATGTACATCCTTTCATGGAAACAGTATTCTCTGATGGCTGTGACCTCTTTTAGAAGCATAATGCACACTGCCAGTAAATCATATCCTTGGGCAAGATACTGAATCCCAAGCTGCTCTCCGATGCAAGCGTCAGTGTTTGAATGTGTGTGAATGTTAGCTAGTAAGTACTTAGCAAAAAGAAGGAAGTGCTTGTATGAATGGGTGTGGATGGGTAAATGCAAACTTGCTTTATAAAGCACTTTGAGCACTCAGCTAGAGTAGAAAAGCACTATATAAGAACTAGTCCATTTAGAAGCAGATGGATAAATGCATGAACACTCCAGCATCAGTGACCTACCAGTGCATTGCAAACATGAACAAATTGGCAACAGGTTTGTCACCGTTGTCTTCTAGTGAATTATATCTCTATAAAAGGTATGGGATCAATGTGTTCAGGCTTCTGCCTTCTGCTTCTGGGTAACAAGAAAATAACATATCTTCACAGGGGGTTCCTGGTTGGCAGAGCTGACTCAAAATTTTGAGTTATTTCCTTGGACTTATTAACATATTGCATATATGGACACAGAATGGAAAAGTCTTTGAAAAAAGTATTGGCTCACCATGGCTGTGTTCATTTGTATTGTGTTCGACCTTGATTTTGCACAGAAAATAATTTATTTGTTTCATTGTGCAATATAAACTTGTAGACCTGGGTCAGTTGACCAGCCTGCCCAGTTCCTTTGTTCTGGTTTGAAAATATTACAGTTTGGTATTTTTCCTGATATATGATTTTCATGTAAGTGTGTAATAGAGAAAGAGACTGAATAAGTTTTAGGCTAATTTCATGGGGATTTTAAACTTAATGACAGATAATTGGAGAGTTGTTTTTGTTCTATATTTCTGGCGCAGCTGTGGCCAGTTGCTTACACTGACTGACTCTAATGATGATAATGACATTTGCATTGTAAATGTGCCTCTTCAGCAAACCTCAAAAGAATAGAAATCATTGGGATGACTCTTAGTTATACTAATATCATGATGATTCAGGTTGATTCAGCCTGCTGGAGAAAATAGACTTCTAAATTATACAGCAGAGGTTATTGGACTGTTGTAATTTGATCCATACATTTTAAAGCTGTGACAGCAGCACATAAGCATAAGCAAGTCATGTAGTGAATAAAAAGGAAAACGTAAATTAATTAATAAATAACCCATAAGAATGCTTAACATATTTATTAGACCACCATCTAATTTAAGGTTTATGCCAAAGCAGCCCTAAATAACATTACTGGTAATTATCTAAATGTTTCTGTGATGGTAAATCCACCAGTAGGCAGGGTCTTTAACCAAACTGATATTTTCTAATGCTAAAATGTAATTATTGATGTTATCCATAAATTTTCAAATTTACTGATCTACAAAAAAGCAGAACAATAGTTGTTTGTTTTTTCTTTTGTTTATATATTATGTTGCCAAATCACAGTTATTTACTTGCATTCTTGAAATGAAAAAAAAAAGCTTTACACTGTAAAAAATACAACTGCATATTATTTATTTTAATTAGTGTAACATTTTTACACTTAAATATATTGATTTATTTGAATTCCCTCAAATTGGTTATAACAAAACAGGTGTAATAAGTAAATGTAAGTGATATTTTCAATTACATTTGAATGAACTACCTAAGCAGAAATACTACCTAAATTGAGTAAATGTGAACCAGAACGAAAACCTGAGTAGAAGGTATTACACGAAATAAGTAAATATTATTCAAAATATCTGTAGGATATAACTGCAAATTTACCTGTGACTTACTAAAAATAAGGAGTGACAACAAAATTCACAGCTTTATTTGATAGTTTTTGCAGTGGAGCAAGACTGGAAAGCAGGAGTGGAGAGACAGGGATAACACGTGTAAATGGCGACAGGTCAGGACTCGAGCCTGCTCCATCCGCAACACCACGCAGCATACACGTCACCTGCTCAAGTCCTGAGCCACCCTGGCACCACATAAAGGCTGATTTTTATTAATTAATTTACTACATTTGAAGATATTATCTTCACACTAAACACATTTGCAACTTTTAGTCAAACATCAAAATCTGTAATAAATGGGCAAAAACATCTCTAAGCATTGGTGGTTCACAGCTTGAGCAGGCGACCATGTATGCATAGTATTTTTAGTCACATTTATTCAATTTATGTAGCATTTTTGCTTAGGTAGTTCATTCAGATGTAATGGAAAATATCACATTTACTGATTAGTCCTGTTTTGTTATAATCAATCTGAGGGCATTCAAATAAACTCAATATTTTTAAGTGCAAAAATGTTATACCAGTTAAATTAAGTAATATACAGAATTACTTTTTACAGTGTAGTGGTTAAATATTATGCTTGATTCATTTCTGACTTGTCAGATACAGTAAATCCAGTGTGTTGGCTCAAATTTGGGTATAAAAACATGAATTCAATTTGAAATTCCCCACTGCTCCAAAATTGTAAAATGTTGAGAAGTTACTGAAAAGGAAACTGTCCAATTTAAAACACTTCTTAATGCTAAAATAGAAAAGAGCTAGACATAAAGTATTCTCACAGTATGGTCAACCATTCTTTGGAGTTGACTGCCGAGACTGGTACTTACAAGATGCATCAAGGAAGAGCCAGAAAACAAAAGCTGACGAAGCAGATATTGGGCACATCAAGATTTTAGGTCCTGGAGACAGAAGAAAGACCACTGCTGATTTCAAGCAGAGATAAATGTTTCTAGATCAGAGTCTGAGAAAGTTAGAATGACCACGAACAGATGACTGAACAAACAAGGCCTAAAAATTTTTTTTTTAAAAAGCTGCAAAGAAGCCATTATTGAGGCCTGCAAATATCCAGAAATGCCTCAGATTTGCCAGGGAGCACAAACATTAGACTGTAGATGACTGGTAGAAGATGCTCTGGATGGATTATACCATGTTTGAACTGTCATGTTTCTGTCCGCAGAAAAGCTGTAGAATGTTTTGATGCTAGAGGCATTGCACCTACAGTGAAACACCGTGGACTTTCCATTATAGTATGGGGTTCCGTTTCTGGAAACAGCATGGGCAAATTAGGGAAAATTTGGTGGTATCATGAACAAGGAGGTCTACCACAACATCTTGGTGCCACATAGAATTGCTTCTGGACTGAAAGTGATTGTTGTGGGTTCATACACCAACAAGACAATGACCCAAGCATACTTTAAAGCTGTACTGAGAGTATTTGACCAATGTAAAGGAATCTGGATTACTGGAACTGGCAAACTGACCAAGTCAAAGTCCAGAGTTGAGCATTTGGGACATACTTGGGATTTTGTGGATTCAAAGATAAATCACACAGAAGTTTGTCCAAAGCAAATCTCCCAGAACAGCTATAAACTATTTGGAACTCAATAACACAAGAGTCTGGTGGAAAGTGCATAAAACAATTTGAATTTTTGTGTGTGTGTGTGTGTAATAAATAATATAATTTCTAGTTTTAAACAAGTTCTTGACAGCTTGCTAAAATATTTGTGTTTTCTTGTTTTTGTGACAGGTCAATGTAATAAATTTGTTAAGCACTTCTTTTACATCTTTTACAACTAAATATTAGTACAAGGCTTGACCTTAGAGTTAGGGTAAGGAGTTCAGTCAGCAGGGAGGGGCTCATAGTAGAGCTGGTGTTGTCTGAACTGAACTGAACTGAACTAACAGTTGTTTCTTGAATACATCTTAACTGAGGTATTTCAGGCAGGTCTTAATAGGACGATACCCTGAGAAAGATTCAGGACACAGTAAAGAGATTCTCCTCCCACAGAGCTCAGTATTGGCTAGACAGCCATGTATTTATATAGTACAAATCACAACAGTGCTAAAAGACCCTACAATAATAGAGTGAAAACCCCAACAATCTGATGACGCCCTATGAGCAGGGATGCAAAAGTGGAAGGAAAAACCCCCTTTTAACAGGAAGAAACCTCCAGCAGAAACATTCTCCGCAGGGGCAGCCGTCTGCCACAGTCGTTTGGGGGTGAGAGGAGGAAGACAGGTCAAAAGACAAGCTGGCAAAGAGAGCCAGATATTAATAATAACAAATGATTTTGTTTCCATAAACAGTGTACAAATGCTCTGATCACATGCTGATTATCAACTTTTTACAGTTGTGGAAGAAGCATCCCATCCTAAATTCTATGCTTATATAAACATAGTAATACTACAGTTGAATGTACATTCTGTAAAAATAAACCTGTACTGAAGTAAAAGTACAAATGTTCTGCATTAAAATATACTTCAAACTCTATATAATTATTGAGTTATTAAACTGTACACCACAGCTGTAGCTAATTCACTGTAGCTAAATCAGACTATAATTTATTAGTTTTTATATATTTTATTTTAATCTAATTCTGCTAAATATGATTAGAGCTTTAAATGGAATTCTACATAAAATATTTGCTTTGGTAATTTTTTACGAATAAATCAAAAATTACTTTGAAAGAGTTATACATTAGTAACTTACTGCCTTGATGATTTGTTGATTGTTTGCAAAGTTAAGTTTTCCAGTTTAACTAGCTGTTATTTCCACTGTGCACTGGTGGATGCACTGATTTATCACTGGGTTCAATTTGATCTTAATCCCAAGGCACGTTTTGAAGCACCCATCCAGTCATAATGCAGTTGCATGTGTTTGCTTCAGAATTAGCAACATTTTGTTTATTTGTCTCTATTTCGTCAAAAGTTATTTCTAGATCTCAATGCACACTTTTTTCCTGATCCTCATTATGAGTTTGTATGTTGTATGCTGTACAGCAGACTAATGGGAGTGTAGAGGCTTCAGACGTTTTCTTTGAATCCTCCAGATTTAAAGACTTATTTAGCATTAAAGTAATCCAGTGACAGTTTAAGTATTTCCACTGCTACACAGAAAACAATTGGTAGTTAATTCAGCAAACTTTATTTTCCAACTTTCTGTATAGTCAATCACTACAGACCTCCAAACTTAATGTGACCTTCAGAATAGTTTAAAAACAATGTGTAGAAAGCTTTATGGAATGGGTTTCCATGGCCGAGCAGCTGCATCAAAGCCTTACATCACTAAGTACAATGCAAGGCGCTGGATGCAGTGGTGTAAAGCATGCCACCACTGGACTCTAGAGCAGTGAAGATGTGTTCTCTGGCTTGACGAATCACACTTCTCCATCTGGCAATCCAATGGATGAGTGTGGGTTTGAGGGTTGCCAGGAGAACAGTACTTGTCTGACTGCATTGTGCCAAGTGTAAAGTTTAGTGAAGAGGTGAATATGATGTGAGGTCATTTTTCAGGAGTTGGGCCCTTTAGTTGCAGTGAAAGGAGTTCTTAATGCTTCATACCAAGCCATTTTGGACAATTTCATGCTCTCGACTTTGTGGGAACAGTTTGGGGATGGTCCCGTTCTATTCTAACATGATTAAAACCCTTTGGATTAAGAATGGGCTCTCGCTCAAGTTCATATCCATGTGAAGGCAGACGAGTGAATACTTTTGGCAATATACAGGTGCAGGTCATAAAATTAGAATATCATGAAAAAGTTTATTTATTTCAGTAATTCCATTCAAAAAGTGAAACTTGTATATTATATCCATTCATTACACACAGACTGATATATTTCAAATGTTTTTTTATTTTAATTTTGATGATTATAACTGATCATATGAAGACTATATACTCAAACATAATTTTCTGAGCAGCAGCATTGTCTCCCTCTTAACTGTAAGAACATCAGTGTAGGTGTGTGTTCATCATCTTTTATTAACACTTGTGCCATTTGAGATTCCCTCATGCAATTTAGTTGTGTTATCTAGAACAAATGTTTCCACCTTCATTTAATCCATTCCATGCAGAAGCCTCTCTAATAACAATTCCACATAATGCTATGCTAATTACATGCTCAACTGTATCATCCAGGGCCAATACTGTCAGCTACCAATGTTATGTGAGTTACATAATGAGAAACTATCAGAATTGCTCAACAGACTGTGTAGAATTACAGATAGTGAATCTGTTGAGGACTGCAGCATACCTTTGTATATAAAGTCTCAAGTGAAAGCTACAAATCAGAAGTAAATACTGCTGACAAAAGCATGTTTCTGCAGGCTCTCGCTCTGAGGGTGTGACAAAGGACCTTTAGTCCTTTTAGCTGCAGGAAAACTCTGCACTTGATTTCTGGAAGCTAAACCATTGCATTTTAAATGGATCACAGTATCTACTTCTCACTGTCCCCTGAAAAAGACCATGGATTTTGAGGTGGGGGTGGATGGAGTCTTTCCAAGTTTGATTTTCCAAACTTCTTAGCAGATTTCACACTCATCATTGACATTCTCATTGTCCCCATCTCCTTCCAAGTTAAGAGTCTGGGTGTCATCCTCAACAGCACTCTTTCTTTTGAGGCTCATGGCAAAAACCTCACTCGTTCTGCTTATTTTCACTTGCGTAACATTAATCGTCTCCGTCCTTCTCTTACACCTGCCAGTACTGCAACTCTGGTCCACGCCCTTGTCACTTCTAGATTAGATTACTGCAATTCACTTCTCGCTGGTCTACCACATAAAAATTCTCCGTCAACTCCAGATGGTTCAAACCTCTGCGGCACATATCATTACCCGAACATCCTCTACTCAACATATTACTCCCATCCTTCAGGACCTGCGTTGGCTTCCAATAGACTATCGTATCAAATACAAGATTCTTCTTCTCACCTTCAAATCTCTTCATAACCTTGTCACTGCTCCTCACTATACCTCCTGTCCGCCTAGCAACTATGGGGTCTAGAGCCTTTTGTCATACAGCACTGGAATGCTCTACCGCAACCTTTAGATGGTCATAAACAGTTTATCTCTTTTTAAATCTCGTCTAAACGCTGTTCAAACAAGCTTTTGGCCTGTAACTGTGTGGGTTCTAGGATTTTATCTTGGTCTTCACTGTTTTGCTTTTCTTCAGTTTTTGTTATTGTGTAATAGTGCTTTCTCTTTTGCTGTTTTTTGATTGTTTTTTATTTGTAAGGTGACCTTGAGCACCCTGAAAGGCGCCTATAAATAAAATGTATTATTATTATTATTATTATTATTATTATTACAGCTGGCATTGGAGTTTCAGATGTCTACGTAGTCATACCAGTAAATGAATAAAACACACAACTACAGTGCTGTATTTTGCCCATTCCTGAATTCTTTTTGTTTTCTTATTGTCACATTTACATTTGCAAATAATCAAACAAATTTTAATTTTAGACAAAGATATCCCAAGAAAACACAAAATGCAATTTTTAAATGATGATTTAATTTATTAAGGGAAAATAGCTAACCCATTAAATAACCTATCAAATAATACTAAAAATCAGACCAGGACATTAGACAACAGTAATTTGTAAATGGACTCATTCTTATATAGGACTACTCTATATAAGACTGGAGTTTTTCTACTCTACATGAACACTCAAAGCGCTTTATCAAAAAAATACAACTAAAAGGGTATAATGCAGGGTATTTACATTCAGTTACCATAGTAAGCTGGCTTGGTCATAGGTGAACCCACTCTGTGAAATAAACAAAAACAAGTATAAAACAAAGCTCCCAGCACTGCATTATAGATTCCAGCTCACATATCCGAATCAGTTAAAAAGCCAAAAAGGTGTAATGAGGTCCCAAATATGCATGTGCATGATAGAAAATTTTAACACTAGAAAATAATGTTTGGACACGCAAAGAAAAACTGCCAAAACATTCTAAGCACATTTCCAGTGTCCATTTGAAGCACCCCAACCTAAAATTATATGGTTTTGTTTCCAATTCGACTCATTTTAAAAAGGCACAGAGGCTGTGTGGGGAATGTGTGTGTCCGTGTGTGTGTGTGTGTGTGTGTGTTCTTGTGCTGACATGCATTACTCACACCCTCCTGCGCTGCTTGGGAACCCTGCTATTTTCTGTGGGTGTTAAGCGTGCACAGAGAGTGCAGCTCAGCTCTGTTCATCACAGCCATTGCATAATGTTAACAGTCCTGTGTGACTTCAGGGCTGTGGCTGTAGCTAACACTGTTGGCTCTCTGCTTCAGCAAATCCTCCTGATATCTGATGCTATCAGTACATTGTGGCTAAGAGAAGACGTGCATTGTGTGTGTGTGTTACATTGGGAAAAACAGTGTTCTACAGAATTTATCTGTAACAGTGCAGTGGCAGGTGGACACTAGATGGTGACACAAAGTCAAAAAGCAAGCTGTATTCACAATTTCTTTGTGCTGAAAGGCAGCATCATTGCTGTGGGGTATGTTTGCTACTCTACCACTCTACTTTTCACCCAGCAAACAGTTGAATAGTCCACTTCCTAAAATAGTGATGCATTTAAGTCTTTTATCAAGACAAGCTGTGGAAGGGAGCCAGAGATTAATAATACCAACTGATGATTCAAGTTGGTGTTTAAACAGAGTAAAAAGAGGTGAATGAAAAGAAATGCCCAATGCATGATGGGAACCCCCTCCCCAGCAACCTAGGTCTATAGCAGCATAACTAAGGGATGGTTCAGGGTCACCTGATCCAGCCCTAACTATAAGCTTGATCAAAAAGGAAAGTTTTAAGCCTAATCTTAAAAATAGAGAGGGTCTGTCTTCTGGTTCCACAGAAGAGGGGTCTGAAAGCTGAAGGCTCTGCCACCCATTCTACTCTTAAGCATCCTAGGAACCACAAGTAAGCCAGCAGTATGAGAGGAAACTGCTCTGTTGGGGTGATATGGTACTATGTGGTCTTTGAGATAAGATGATTATTTTTTATTATTATGATGGGAAGCCAATAGGGGAGAAATATGCTCTCTCTTTCTAGTCCCTGTCAGTACTCTCGCTGCAGCATTTTGGATCAGCTGAAGGGAGCTTTTAGCAGGGGTGGCAAAAGTACACACATTCTGTACTTAAGTAGCAGTATTGATCCTAGTGTTCAAAAATACTGTGGTAAAAGCTGAAGTACTGAATCAACTTCTTTACTAAAGTAAAAGTGAAAAAGTACAGGCCCTAAAAATGTGCACAAAGTAAGAAAATAAAAGTAGGTCTTCAGAGCACATTTCATTCTATTTTTATGCAAAGCTAACTGATCCTTGTGCTATATACAGTGCCTTGTGAAAGTATTCGGCCCCCTTGAACTTTTCAACCTTTTGCCACATTTCAGGCTTCAAACATAAAGATCTAACATTTTAATTTTTTGTGAAGAATCAACAACAAGTGGGACACAGTTGTGAAGTGGAATGAAATTTATTGGATGTGTCAAACTTTTTTAACAAATAAAAACCTAAAAAGTGGGGCGTGCAATATTATTCGGCCCCCTTGCGTTAATACTTTGTAGCGCCACCTTTTGCTGCAATTACAGCTGCAAGTCTCTTGGGGTATGTCTCTATCAGTTTTGCACATCGAGAGACTGAAATTCTCGCCCATTCTTCCTTGTAAAACAGCTGGAGCTCAGTGAGGTTGGATGGAGAGCGTTTGTGAACAGCAGTCTTCAGCTCTTTCCACAGATTCTCCATTGGATTCAGGTCTGGACTTTGACTTGGCCATTCCAACACCTGGATACGTTTATTTGTGAACCGTTCCATTGTAGATTTGGCTTTATGTTTTGGATCATTGTCTTGTTGGACGATAAATCTCCGTCCTAGTCTCAGGTCTCTTGCAGACTCCAACAGGTTTTCTTCCAGAATGGTCCTGTATTTGGCCCCATCCATCTTCCCATCAATTTGGACCATCTTCCCTGTCCCTGCTGACGAAAAGCAGGCCCAAACCATGATGCTGCCACCACCATGTTTGACAGTGGGGATGGTGTGTTCAGGGTGATGAGCTGTGTTGCTTTTACGCCAAACATATCGTTTTGCATTGTGGCCAAACAGTTCGATTTTGGTTTCATCTGACCAGAGAACCTTCTTCCACATGTTTGGTGTGGCTCCCAGGTGGCTTGTGGCAAACTTTAAACGAGACTTTTTATGGATATCTTTGAGAAATGGCTTTCTTCTTGCCACTCTTCCATAAAGGCCAGATTTTTGCAGTGTACAACTGATTGTTGCCCTATGGACAGACTCTCCCACCTCAGCTGTAGATCTCTGCAGTTCATCCAGAGTGATCATGGGCCTCTTGGCTGCATCTCTGATCAGTCTTCTCCTTGTTTGAGATGAAAGTTTAGAGGGACGGCCGGGTCTTGGTAGATTTGCAGTGGTCTGATACTCCTTCCATTTCAATATGATTGCTTGCACAGTGCTCCTTGAGATGTTTAAAGCTTGGGAAATCTTTTTGTATCCAAATCCGGCTTTAAACTTCTCCACAACAGTATCTCGGACCTGCCTGGTGTGTTCCTTGGTCTTCATGATGCTCTCTGCACTTGGAACAGAACCCTGAGACTATCACAGAGCAGGTGCATTTATACGGAGACTTGATTACACACAGGTGGATTCTATTTATCATCATCAGTCATTTGGGACAACATTGGATCATTCAGAGATCCTCACTGAACTTCTGGAGTCAGTTTGCTGCACTGAAAGTAAAGGGGCCCAATAATATTGCACGCCCCACTTTTCAGTTTTTTATTTGTTAAAAAGTTTGACACATCCAATAAATTTCATTCCACTTCACGATTGTGTCCCACTTGTTGTTGATTCTTCACAAAAAATTAAAATTTTATATCTTTATGTTTGAAGCCTGAAATGTGGCAAAAGGTTGAAAAGTTCAAGGGGGCCGAATACTTTCGCAAGGCACTGTAGTTAGACAAACAGCTTGTCGTTTCAGCTCATCTTCAGGATCACTGTGGGGTGGGTGTGGTAGAGCAGGCCAGCCACTTGGAGCCAGTTTCAGAAATTCAGGTCCATCTGTCCATCTACTGCCTTTGGAAATGTCTTGGAGAGTAAGACCACGAGTGATGTCATCTGCTGGGTTATCTCGTGAGGGGACATATCTCCATGTGGCAGCTTTTGTTAGCTCTTGTATTTCTGCCACACAAGTGCCCACGAAGACCTTGTAGCTGCATGAGTCTGAACCTAGCCAGGTTAGGACTGTGGCTGAGTCAGACCACAAGATGCAGCTGTGTATGGGAAGGGTTAACTCAGTACTAAGGACCTTGTAGAGCTGAGCGCCTGTTAGAGCAGCATACATCTCTAACCAAGGAACAGATTGTTGCTTCTTTGGGGCAACATGAGACTGGACTGCAAGGAAGGCAACTTCAACTTCTCCCTCTGGACTCTCTGCTTCCCATGCATGCCACTTCTGCAGCAGCTCTTTAGGGAGCTGTGGGTCATCCCAATCCCTCCCTTTCTCCCACAGGTGGCGCACAATAACTTTGGATTGGGTGGTATAAGGCACTATGTAGCCAAGAGGGTCATAATGGCTAGCTAAAACTCTATAGATGGTCCTCATAGTTGCTACTAAGCAATCAATGCGTCTGTGTTTGTAAGAGAGGGTGTCAGACTTACAATTCCAGTGTAGTCCAAGGGCTGGCTCTTGGATGTCGGACTGACCTTGACTGAGCCACAACTCACAGCTGGATGACCTGAGATCTGGAGGAAGATGGTGGATGACATTCCGATTGTTACTTGCCCACTGCCTCAGCTCAAATCCCCCTTCAGCCAGAATGTGGCGCAGTTTGTAAACAAGTGTCTTGGCAGCTGCTGGACATGTGAGATTCTGTAAGCAGTTGTCCACGTAGAAGGACTTGTTAATGGCAACATGCACCTCTTCGGCTGGTTTGCTTTTGTCTGTAACGTGAACATTGCGCAGCAAGGGCTGCATGTAGTTCCAAAGGGAAGTACCTGCCACTCGTAGACATCAGGGGGCTTGTCTGGTTTCATGTCCCACCATACAAACCGCAGCGGGGGCGATCTGCAGGTAGGAGCCTCACTTGGTGGAACATGCCACGGATGTCATTGCTGAAGGCATGCTCCCTGAAATGAAGCAGCACCACCAGCAAGGCAGGGCCAGGGGTGGGACCTGGTAGAAGGAGCTGGTTCAGGCTGTAGCCTTTGTATTGGAATGAGCAGTTGTACACTACCCTGTTCTTCCCATTATGTTGAAGCATATGGTGGGGTATGTACCGAGCTTCAGTGCTGGTCTTCCATTGGTGCTCCACCAATTTCACAATGTAGCCAGAATCTACAAGTTTCTCAATATCCTTCTGATAGGCAGCAGCTTGTTCAGGCGATATGGCTAGGTGCATCTCTGTGCCTCTCAGGAAAGGCAACACTGCTTCTGGAGTGGCTTTCAAGAGAGGCATGTTCTTCATTCAGAGAAGGGGTGTGGCATAATGCTCAATGCCACTGACATTGACTCTCACAGTCTGTTTTTGCAGAAGCCTGACTGCATCTTGGTCTTGCCGTGATCTAATGGCCAACTTCTTGCTGTGGTAAGGGATCACATCCATCTGCCATAACTTCTCCACACATGAGAACAGTTCTGTAGGTGATGGTGCAGATGTGAAGAGGCAGTGACTTGCATTAGTGTTGGACTCCATGGCTCGGGCTGGTCCCTGTAGCGTCCATCCGAGGAGTGTCTTTACAGCTGCTGGCCCCCCAGGTGGCCCTAGTCTGACTGGCTCTATGGGTGTGATGAGGTGCGTATAGTCGGCACCAATCTGCAACATTGGACGGACTCTGTTTAGAGGAGGGAGGGGCAAACCTGACAGATTTATACTTCTGCTGGAGTGAGACAACTGGATGGGAATGCTCTGCTAAACTCAGTTGCTTGGCTGTAAAGGCATTCTGGATGGTGTACATCTGGTCAGGATTGGCTGCTGGAGAAATTGTGAAAGACACGGCTGCCCCGTGGAGCTTCTCAACTTCTTGTCTGACTGTATGGAGAGCTAATACTTCTGTACATCCCTTAAGGCCCAACTGTTTGGCAGCTGACTGGAGCAGTATTGTCCATTCCGATCCATCGTCTAAGACAGAATACATCTCAAGGGACCTGTCACCATTTCTCAGGAGTACCTTACTGATCTTCAGGAGCACCTTGCAGTTATAGACTGGACAGTCGACGTACATGACTTTGTTCGCAGTGTTAACGCGGCAGCTTTCGGCTGAAGGTGGAGCTAATGCTTGTTCCTCTACCCTCTCATTCACCTCGTGCAGCACTAGCAGATGTCTCCTGCCACAGATCTTGCAGGGAGCTTTAAGTGTACACTTTGCAACTTGGTGATTACATCCACAACGCCAACACTTATTATTGGCTTTAATCCATGCCACCTTCTGTTCCTTGCTCGGGTTTTTGAACCTCTTAAAGCTGGTGTTGGAGTCATAGGGGAGTTTACTTAAGAGCCTTGAGACATGAGAGCCGCAGATTAACTTTACATGGCCTCTTTGCCCCAGTTGTTCTAACATGCACAACAATCTGCACTCGGTACGACTGGTACAGCGCTATAAATGATGCGTAAATTATATGGTTTTGCCTCTTTCATTTCTTTGTATGCAATAAGCATTGGTGATGGATACACCAATATGACTGGCTTTTGTGTGTTATTGTTTCTTCCATTCAGACTCAGATTGATTTGATGTTTGAAGGTGCAGAGATGGGAAACAATAACTTCCCTCAGATGTGTTAAACCTAAAGTAACAAGTCTGTTTTGAAAATGTAAGTAGTAGAAAGTACAGATATTTTTGTAAAAATGTAGGGAGTAAAATTTAAAAGTTCCCAGACAAATAAATACTCAAGTAAAGTACAGACACCTGAAAATTCTACTTAAGTACAGTAACAAAGTATTTGTGCTTTGTTACTTCCCACCTCTGGCTTTTAGGACAGCCGGACAGTAATGAATTAAATAACCCAGCCTAGAAGTAATAAATGCATGAATGAACTTTTCAGCATCACTCTGAGACGGGATGTTTCTAATTTTAGAAATATTGCGCAAATGCAAAAAACAAAAAAACAAAACAAAAAAAACATCCCACATATTTGCTTAATATGTGCACTGGAGAACATACCCTGGTCAAAAATGACTCCAAGATTTCTCACAGTGTTACTGGAGGCCAAGGTAATGCCATCCAGAGTAAGGATCTGGTTAGACACCATGGGAGGCCACGGTTGCCTTCACCTTCTACATCCTCTGTAGCTCTTCTCTCAGTCCTTGGTATTTGTCAAGCTTCTCGTGTTTCTTCTTCCTAATGTTTCTGTCACTTGATGTTGCTACATCTGTCACTACAGCCTTCTTCCTCTGCTTGTCCACCACTACTATGTCTGGTTAAACATTCAGATTCTCAACCACTTTTAGGGGCATATCCCATTTTAACCTTGGAACATCCAGGGCATACATAGCACAGCTGTTCCTCTATACTATGCCACCCATTTGGTGGAGGTTTGCAGTCTTGGAGTGCTGCTTGTCAGTTGTGCAACAGTTAAAAAAGAGAGCCAGTAGTTTTTTTCTGATATTAATAAATGGTATGCAGAGTAGTTCCTGTATAGTGCTTTTCTATTCTACTTGAGCACTCAAACCACTTTATACAATATGCCTCACCCACTGATGCAAACACTTTTCTACACCCAGGTACTTTCAAACATTCACACTCTAATGAATGCAGAGTGTGAATCAAGAGTATCTTGATGTTCAGTATATTGCCCAAGGATACTTTGGCATGCAGACTGGCATAGCCAGGGGTCAAATCACTAACTTTTCAATTTGGTGACCTGCTGTATGTCCTGGATCCTGTAGCCTCTAATAGAACACATGGATTTCAAAATCATGTAATGCTTGTCAGAAATTACTACTAATGTAGCAACAAGTTTTGTTTTGTAAATGTTAGTTATGCTATGTCACACAAATTTCTCCAGTAGATTAGTGAATTAAATTAGTTTCCTTTGTACTCTACAACAAGAATACCCTATTTGAAGCCATAAGAAAACCAGATGACCAGGTTAATATGATCCTGTTAAACTCCTTTACCACAATACACAGTAGGAATTGCACACACATTTAACAACCTGTGTTCAAGTAAAGCAGTATTGCTTGTTTGAATGTGAGGGCTGTTGCAGTGGAGATAAAAGCCAGTTTTAGTAGATTATGGAAATGACTGCAAGGAGATAAAGTCATAGTGTGTGTATGTGTGTCTGTGTGTATCTGTGCCTGTTACTACTGCAGACAAGCTGTGGTGTGTAGACAAGGCAGTTTCCAGTGGACTTTTTCCATGGTTACACAGCAGTTAGCTGACTGTGTGCCAGAATGTCAGTTTCCTTATATTAGAAGAAAAAAGCTGCAGTGTGTGTATGCATGCAGCACTGGAGAAAACACTATAAAAGGCTACGTATAATGTCATGATAAAGCAATAGAAACCACCCTGCATGTACATGTGTGTGTGTGTGTGTGTGTGTGTGTGCGCGCACACAGCATGGATTACTATTGATGGAGAAAAATGCAAATCTTGCAATACCAAGGCTGAAAGCCAAATGTTAGAATTAATGTCTGCATCACTCACTCACTCACTCACTCACACAAACACACCACACACACACACAAACACACACACAGAGGGCTTTGTCACTCTCATCACATTTTACAGTTATGTGTACATAAATTATAGATATTTCTTTATGTACTGTATATATGTGTGAATCAGAAGAAAATGTCAAATCCCATAACTGCGCATCCTAAGTTTTTAATTAGTTCTATTAGTCTAGCCACTGCTCGTGGCCCTTGAAAAAAAGGCCTCTGAATTTACTTGATTTTATTGTGTACACTGGTCCCACACAAAAGTGATGTGGTGAACTAACACTATTTCTTGCTCCTCACTTTATTTTTACTAGTAAATCCAAAGTATTTGATTAACAGAAGATTTGACATGATTTTTGTCATTAACTGTAACATAAATTTATTTTTAATAATGTTCAAGTGGGGGTGCCCGGGTGACTTAGTGGGTAAAGCTGGCGACCACATACACATGCCGCGTTGCGGTGTGGGCGGCACAGGCTCAAGTCCTGGCCCATTGCCAATGTGCCCGTGTGTCTCCCCGTATCCTTGACTAGTTTCCTGTCTCTCCGCTGCTGCAAATAAAGCCACTGTGGCCAAAAAAAAAAAAAAATGTTCAAGTGATTTCATCATGTTCCAGGTATAGGATTTTCACCTGTAACTACAACTTGACTTCTTAATGTCAAAGATATTGAGAGTACTTTTGAAGTATATATTCATGCTACTACTACTAAAATGAAAATGTTACTACTTCTGTATTAAATTTACAAATATGTCTATCTGTCTATCTATCACACATTCTTTTCTCCTATGCAGTGATTTTGGTTTTTTTGTTTGTTTGTTTGTATCATTGGTTAATGGCCCCAGTTACTTTAATTGTTCAGTTCAGCTGTTCATGCTGAAAATTTTTCATAAAAAAAAAAATTGTGAGATGCTTCTTTGACCCCAAGGAGATAGGAAATTAGAAAGAAAAAGACATTTGATGACACTTATTTAGAATTGTCCCATATATTTAAATTCAGGATTATGTGAGTGTCATGACATTCCTTTATAATATCTCTGGGTAATAGTGGTGGGTGGCCTCATTTACATTTTGAGAGAAGCGTTGAGTGTTGAAACTGTCATGTTCAGCTTCTACATGGATGTTAAAATGACCCACAATAATTATTTTATCTGAACTGAGCAGTAAGTCAGAGTCTGAGAAATTTTTTTTAAAAAGTCAAAAAGTCTGAGAAATCAGACATAAACTCAGAGTAAGGGCCAGGTGGATGACTGGTAATAACAAATAAAACAGGTTTTTGAGTTTTCCAATTAGGGTGGACAAGGGTCTTTGATTGGAATTGAAGATTGCGGTTACTCCTCCTCCTCGACCTGTGCTTCGAGCATTCTGACAGTTAGTGTGACTCGGGGGTGTTGATTCATTTAAACTAACATATTCATCCTGCTGTAACCAGGTTTCTGTAAGGCACAATAAATCAATATGTTGATCAATTATTAAATCATTTACTAACAGGGACTTGGAAGAGAGAGACCTAATGTTTAATAATCCACATTTAACTGTTTTAATCTTTGGTGCAGTTGAGGAAGCTATATTGTTCTTTCTTTTAGAATTTTTATGCTTAAATATTTTTTTGCTGATTTTAGGTTTGTGTTTTGTGGTCTGGGAGCAGGCACCGTCTCTATGGGGATGGGGTTTTGGGGGGATGGCAGAAGGAGAGAAGCTGCAGAGAGGCGTGTAAGACTGCAACTCTGCTTCCTGGTCTCAACCCTGGGTTGAGTTTTAGTAATGGCGAAGAACAAAATATTGGACTATTCTGAAGTGACCTTCTATGAGCCCTGATCTTAATGTTATTGAAAATCTGTGGAAGGAGCTGAAATATGCAGTCTAGAGAAGGCACCCTTCAGTACTGAGACAGCTGGGCCAGTTTGCTTACAGAGAATGGTCCAAAATACCTGTCGACAGGTGCAGTAGAAGTAGAAGTTTAACACCTATGGAGACCTACTCCCATTTCCATAAAAAAGAACACCTTTATAAATACATTCGGCTTGGGTTACTCTCGCCTTGATCAAAAGAACACAATCACTAAAAACTCAGTCACTGAGAGGAACATTTCCTATATTCATGCAGTTGTTATTGAATAGAAGTGTGAGGTTACATATTGATGTACTCTTTCCTTTTCACTTTGTCTGTACAGTTGCTTCAGAAACTAACTCCTGTGACTGCAGCTGTCATAGGGTGAGAGGCAAGGTACACCCTGGACAGTTTGCCAGCCTGCCATGAGGTTTATACAGAGAGACAAACAACCATTCAGACTCTCATTCATACAGTACTATGGGCAATTCAGAATCATCAGTTAACCTAACCCCAATAACTGCATGTCTTTGGAATGTGGGAAGAAGGTGGAATACCTGGAGAAAACCCACACAGACAGGAACAGAACATACAAACTCCACACAAAAATGCCCTGGCCAAATGGTGGATTCAAACCCAGGACCTTCTTGCTATGGGGGGAACAGTGCTAACCAGTGTGCCACCATGTCTCACCATACCTTCCTAATTCTATGTTATTTATCATGAATTTCCTAGTGGTAGCATTTGTATAATTCTGGAATATTATTAAATTTGTTTTATTCAAATTCAAAGTTAATTTATTGTAGTCAAACCAGATGTAGTTAATTCATTTTCTGCTACTTTCAATAGTTGTTTCGAGTTATTTCGACAGCGCAGTGAGTTTCTGTCATCTGCAAACAATGTTACTTTCAATGTCTTTGAAATTGCATGCATGTCATTAATGTAGGGACACACATGTCTGCACAAATCCCTATTATGGAGAACTTACAGAAGATCTTTCACCTCGCACAACACTTCACAGAAACGACGCAAAAGACTTTTGTGGTGGCTGTCAGATATGTATGATCCTATTGAGTTTAAGATAGGTTAACAACTGCTACTGAAGTTTATCTGTTAAAAATCAAGCTTTAGCTGTCCAGTGCAGTAAAGCATGCCTGGACCTCTATATTGGAGAAACCAAATAGCATCTTCACAAACACATGGCACAAGATAGAAGACATAGAAGAGCCCCCTCAACAGGACCAGATTCAGCTGGACCTTGGCACCTAAAGGCTAAAGGACACTTTTTTGAGGATGTCAATGTTCACATTTCGGATCGGGAAGACAGATGCCTAAAAGAGGAGTAAAAGAAGTCATCTACTGTATGTCCACTGTGAACAACCATCACTGAACAGAAGAGGTGGACAATGTCAACAATTTTACCCCGTCTACAATACAGTCCTGAGCTCCCTTCCCAGGTGCCTCAATCTCCATTCACACCTTTCTTCAGGTGACCACAATAAGTCACTTGATAAAATGTCCAAAATTGTTTTCACCCAAAACCACTGATTATGGTGACCCACACTTTCTTTCACATCTTGGCAAAGGTGATTATGCACATCAACAATAGTGAGTCACAACCACCTCCAGGAGACAACCCTGGGGACAACTGGGTTTTAAATACCTGGGTCTCTCCACCTTCTGGTTTGAGAACTGAAGAAGCCTTTCAGATGAGAGGTGAAACGTCTTCAAGAAATTTAAAGAAGTCCAGTTGCCCTTTTTCAGGCTCTATAGACTACTATGACCTAGATTAATGAGAACCTACACAGACAGAGTTGAAGATGTTGAGATTTTCACTGGGAGTGGCCAGCATAGACAGGATTAGAAATGAGTACATCAGAGGGACAGCTCAGGTTGAGATGGATATGTGCAGTGAAGGGATATATTGGACAAAGGATGTTGAAGATGGAGCTGCCAGGCAAGAGGAAACAAGGATTGTAGTGAAGGAGGGCATGCAGAGGGTTGGTGTTTTAGGGTGAGATGAAGGCAAACAATTCATACAGAGAGCAACCAAAAGAAGCCTAAGATTAAATTACTGTGTTAAAGAAAAAAATCCAATGTGATTACAGTTTGTTACTTTGAAATATCTTAAACCCAACACTGATTACTTGCAAGGTGAAATTCATTATAACAGTCCCTCTAGTAGAAGGTGCTGTTAAGCCATCTTTATAAACAGTATCTTGCTATATGAGGAAACCTAAAAACCAACAAAAAGAGGGTAGTGGAGTGGTGGTGGTATAAATTACAGGACTGTTACCCAGTAATCAGGCATCCTGCTCTTTTTTATATTTACCCCCATGGCCACACTTGCACTTGATTTGAACAAGTGACTTATACCTTAATCACGGTATCTGATCACTGGTCCTCTATATTTTTCTGTGCTTCTTGCTAAATTATGAACTGCAGTTGGTAATAAATCCTATGTGGTTAAACAAAGACAAATAAAAGATACAATAACAACTTGCCACATTAATGTGCTTTTTTTTCTGTAGAAACAATACGCTTGCATCTAAGTGTGTCATGAGTGTGCATGTCATTTGGCTAGTGTGTCTGTGAAGTGATCAAGCAAATAACCCTGCTGTCTCAGAGATGACCCTTACTACACAGGACAGCTTTCCAAATATGTTTCCTTAATATAGCATATTGTACATGTGTGCAATAGAGTGAAGTTTGCGTGAGATTACAGTAAGAAGTCAGTGAAGACTAGTGATTTTCACTGATGAAATCTAGATGATGCCAGGAGAATTACGCTGAGACAAAGTCAGCAATTGTCCTTTCCCATTGCTATGCACAACAGGAAACTGTTCTCAGTTTTTGAAGCACTGGTTCAGGCGAGGCTGCTGACCCACAATGGACTAGAATCTATAAAGTGCTTACTCTGGGTTTAACTGAACCACTCAAATCACTTTGGACTGCACCTCTTTGCTCACACAGGGTACACCAGACACGGCAACCCACCGAGGACCCGTCCATGGCCCAGGCTTACCCATCAGTGCAGCTTGCTCCCCACCCCCAGAACAGCATTCACAGCTGAGTTCACAGCTTCACACACCCTTCCACATGGACGTTCTCACCCGCATGCACATCAGACACCCAGCATGCGCGGCTGGTCGTGCACACCGGGGTCCAGTCCGGCAGTGAGCATCCACTCGACATGTACCAGTCCTCACATAACCACAGTGAGCAAAGTGGGTCCGACTCCGGCAGTCAGACAATAACCGGCACAGCTACAGTAAGTCTTTGTGGAAGAAGGTGGTGTTTACATGTTTCTGTAGTACTGTATACTTTCAATTAATTTCACTTCAGTTTTATTTATATAGTACCGATACTGCATCAGTGTCTCTTTCCAGAAAACAAAAAAACAAACAAAAAAACACACAAACTGTGTGATCAGTTTCATACAGTAACTATTTTCTTTCTCATGAACTACAGCCACCAACCAAAGGAAGTGTGCAGCTATCTAAAATTACACTTAAGCGAAAGGGGGCCCAGTTTATGTCCACACTGTCACAGCCAGAAGTCTTTTGTCATAGAACCAGATTAGTCAAAGTTCACTGAGTATTTTGTTTCCCTCCTTCTAGTCTTCATTGTGAGTTAGGTCATCTGCATAATATCTGTAAGCCACACCACATCTATAGGCAGGTTTGATGAGCACGTCTTTCAAAGTATCAGAATTTTCCTTTGAGAAGTCTGGAGAAAATTTCCTCTTACCAAGCTGATGATCAGAGATGATCAGTATTACATAGTTCACATCATCAGTTTCATTTACAAACGTGTCACCAGAATGGGATGCATGTCATGACTGTCTATAATGCTGCCACACCACAATTGGAAAGACTGCTTTCAAACAGACCCTGCTGTGTTTCAGTTGACAGTTCACACAATGATAAACCAACAAAAAAACAAACAAACTAGCTAGTTACTAAGCAACTGTTCAAATTGTACTTTCAAGTCAAAGTTATTGCTAGTGTAGTGCACACACCTCTGCCCCCTGATAACCTCAGTATCTCTCTGAAAACGTGAACTTGACTCCCATAGTTTCTTTTTCTTCTCTCTCTTTTTTTGTTGTATGAAAAAAGATTTCTGCTAATAGCTGTCTTGTTCAATGAAAATTGAATTATAAAGTGTATGCTCCTTAAATTAAAACATATTTCACAGTCAGCATCAGTAGCTGCTGTTGTTTGTTTATTTATTAAACCTTGCAAGTTGTTTACTTAAGGTATTCAAAGCAAGATCTGTCTGAAATGCAGTATGTTTCGCATTGTATGGTGCTGATACAATTATATAAACCTGTGCATATATAATTATGCCAAGTTCACCAATTACAGGGCATATTGGTCTGTCAGTGTAAATATACAGTGCCTTGCGAAAGTATTCGGCCCCCTTGAACTTTTCAACCTTTTGCCACATTTCAGGCTTCAAACATAAAGATATAACATTTTAATTTTTTGTGAAGAATCAACAACAAGTGGGACACAATCGTGAAGTGGAATGAAATTTATTGGATGTGTCAAACGTTTTTAACAAATAAAAACTGAAAAGTGGGGTGTGCAATATTATTTGGCCCCCTTGCGTTAATACTCTGTAGCGCCACCTTTTGCTGCAATTACAGCTGCAAGTCTCTTGGGGTATGTCTCTATCAGTTTTGCACATCGAGAGACTGAAATTCTCGCCCATTCTTCCTTTCAAAACAGCTCGAGCTCAGTGAGGTTGGATGGAGAGCGTTTGTGAACAGCAGTCTTCAGCTCTTTCCACAGATTCTCGATTGGATTCAGGTCTGGACTTTGACTTGGCCATTCCAACACCTGGATACGTAGCTCAGTAGGTAGAGCAGGTCATCTACTAATTGGTAGGTTGGCGGTTCGGCTCTGGGCTGTGCGCCAAAGTATCCTAGGGCAAGATACTGAACCCCAAGTTGTTCTTCAATGCAAGCGTTGGAGTGTGAATGTTAGACAGGAAAAGCACTTAGCTTCATTTCATATGGAAGTGCTTGTATGAATGGGTGAATGCAAATGTGTTGTATAAGCACTTTGAGTGCTCAGTTAGAGTAGAAAAGAACTTGTCCATTTACCTCTGCTCTCGAAGCTGAATTCTGCTCACTCAAATGAATCTGACTTTTGACAATTTGGAAGGTGGAGTCCAAAGGAAGAAGGGCCATAATGTAATGGATCACTTTCAAAGCAGTGAAGCCGCAGCTACTGTGACTGACAGGTTCAGTTTACTGAATTAAACACAGTTACACTGTGGCAGCAACATAAGGGCTGTTTTATACAATATACAATACAATACAATATACAATTTGAAAAATGAAGTTTGCAGAATTAACTAGCACTTATTTTTTTTACTGTGTGGCAGTGGAAGTAGTGACAACTATAACTGGAATATAGTAATGCTAAAGAAATCTTAAAAACCAGAGGATTCTAAGGCAAGTTCTGAAGTCTCTGCACTCCCGTCCTACAATATCACACACTTCATTATTATGACTCATCCTCATTATTATGATCAAAAAAAGGGGGGGGAGACCTATAATTTAAAGATCTGAGCACACATGATGCCTAAGAAATGGGTAAAAAAAAAAAAAATTGCTTCGCACAATCAGTGCAGATAACTTTATTTCCCAGAATGTCAACTGTGGTAAAAAAACAAAACAACCCCCCCCCCCAAAAAAAACATGTTTATGCAACCCAAAGTTTATGATATGTGTGGCACAGTTCAATTTCTATAGTGATTTTTGATTAATTAATAAAAAGATTATGTTATATTCACCTATATGTTGAAGGCAAGTATTTTATTTTGTACTCAATTTAAAGCTTTAATCATTAGTTATCCAATTTAGTAGGGTTAGATTTACATGAAATATAATTCAACTAATAAATTACAACTTAACTACAGTGAATTAGATCCAGCTGCAAAATTAAAGTGGTGTAAACTATGACTCTCTATAAAATTTAAAGTATATTTAAGGCAAAACATTTGTACTTTTACATCAGGAAAAGTTCATTTTAACACAATATGCATTTATTGTAGTATTGCTACTTTTATATATTTAAGATAACATACTTCTTCCTCAACTTTGAAAGTTAACAAGATTTGATCAAAGACTGTCCTAGCATGTGTGCTCTGAACTTTTGTTTCCTGGTTAATCAAGATGATTCATGACAAACAAGCATGCACATAATTTTCAATTTTCTTTTCTTTGGTCACGCTGCAATAAGCTTCTGGGTGTTACCAGAAGCCTGCAGCTGCTTCTTTTTCACCCACTTTGCATTTAATCATTAGTTATTATTATTCTCTGGCTCTCTTCCACAGTGTATCTTTTGTCCTGTCTTCTGCCAGAGGTTTCTTCCTGTTAAAAGGGAGTTTTTTTTCCCTTCCCACTGTCGCCAAGTGCTTCACTGTAAACCCGGACAAGTTCAGAGTACTCAGAACTTATTTGGAAACCGATTACCTCAAAATATTTTAGTAAACTTACTTATTTTTGTTAAATAAGTTACAATGCAAAAAATTATTAGCTATTCATGCTTAAAAATTTCCTAACACATTTTAATAATTTAAAGTGCATTGTACTTAAAACTATTTTTAAAATCAGTATTATTTATCAGTTCACCATACACATAATATTGATGCAAAATTACTTATTTTAAAAGAACTCTATTGGCTCAAAAATATAAACATAGACATAACTTATTTAAGTAAACAACACTCAAAAATATACAAAAGTCCAACTGCAAAATGTAAACATTTTTATTGTTATAAAATTCTAAGTCCTTGAGCTATCTAGGTGTCTTGGGAACCAAGTGTATTCAGTTGTTTCTGTTTTGGCCAAGTACAGATTTGGACAGCAAGACATATTAATTAACTTATGTATGTAAACTGTTTCATTAAAGTCCTTTTACAATGATGCATTCAACATACAGTCAAGTTATGGAACTTGAAACCTCAAACAAATTTGCTGGTGTACATGCATGCAAACAACAGCTTGCCTGAATCCTTACTTACTCTGTTAGAAACAGTTCATTTTTGAGGTAAAGAAGGCAGAGTTTCAGTTCTTTACCATCGAGATCCATCCACCTTTCTGAATGAAGGTAAAGTTTCCTTGGGTGGTGCAAATGTGCATCGACCAAAACAACAATGCAACAATGCCCGCATGGGAATATCACTTTTCACAAGATAATTTTTCACCACAATGGCACTGCTTGCAGGACTGATGTGAACTGGACTCCACCTGAAAAATGCATAAAGGTGTGGGTCAAACTGTACATTTGCCTTGAAGGCAGATATTACGTAGGTAATTACACAACATGTTGCTACAGCGTATAAACAGATAAAGTAACTATTAGGGATGTGCACGACTAATCGACTAATCATTCCTATTGTTACTAGTTGGTACCAGATGTACTAGTTGGTTAGCCTAATTGTTAAGATTTTAATTGATGCCCAGTGTCGTAACTGTTTGTTCTAAATGTTATGCAGCGATCTGCCACCAGACAGAGCTGCAGCTGTCATGATGATGCTGTGGCAGGCAAGGTTGGACCCAATATCTAGGACTCACAGCAGGACTGAACGTAAAAAGTTGTTTATTGAATGAAAAAACAGGGGGAAATGAATGCAGCATAAACTGGGGCTGGACAGGTGCCAGAGCTAAAACATAAACTGGGAAGCAGGGTGACAACAGACAGGGAAACACTGATGAAGATGTGACAAGGAATAGACACAGACTGAGGACTTAAATACAAACACAGGATAATGAGAGGAAATGGAACAGGTGAAGACACAGAACAAGACCAGGAAGTAAACTAAATACAAGACAGACGAAACTAAGACTACCAAGGTAAAACA
Source organism: Pterophyllum scalare (assembly GCA_024447675.2). Taxonomy (NCBI): domain Eukaryota; kingdom Metazoa; phylum Chordata; class Actinopteri; order Cichliformes; family Cichlidae; genus Pterophyllum; species Pterophyllum scalare. The sequence goes on from JAMQGT020002556.1 coordinate 49,758, forward strand.
GGAAACACACAGACATGGAAAAGAGACGCAGTCTAGTCACAACACTGGGAATAAAATTCAGTACAAAAACACACGAGGCAAGAGACAAAACAGACAAAAGAACAGAGATGCAGGGGAGACAGTAACAAAGTACGCAGAACCGGCAAGAATTGGAGCGGCTGTCTGCTATAAAGCCATCATTCAGAACCGGTCACGGCTGTACTTTGGGTCAGAATAGATCTGCTGGCAATAAGCAGTCTAAAACACGACTTAATCAGTTAATCAATTGCTTTTTACTCATTTCAAATTGTTTCTGAACTGTTCGTGCTATGCTGGAGTATCAATTCTCTAGCTTCTCTCCCCTCAGAGATCAAGGCTTTCATCAACGGACAGCCACGTCCTGTAAGTGGGACGGATGTAGTGCATTGTATGTGACAGGCTAGACCCTTATTTTGATTGACACCTCCTTCGACCAATCATGTAACTGGCTGCACCAAAATCAACCAATAAGCTATGTGACGCCCCCTGGTTATTACTGGCTCTGGAAAACCCATTTCTTAATATGATTGGCCAAATGAGGTGTTGATCAAAATGGGAGGGTCTAGCCTTCCATATAAAATGCACTACATACCGGACAGGATGTGGCCAGTTAACAGGCAACAACATGGGTTTTCCAGAGCAAATAATAACCAGAGGGCGTAGTTTTTCAGGTGTTTTTGGTTCGGTCAGTTAACAGGTTAAAACGTTCACCGCTATGTTTAATGTTGAGGGGGGATTGAAGTTTGCGAAAGTTTGGTGGTTATTTCTTTCCAGAAGTTTTGTACTGGTGGACAGAGCCAGAATGCATGGAGGTGGTCATCAGTTGTGTTAAGTGTACAGTGTGTGCAAACATCTCAGTTCCTTATTCAGACTGGAGAAATGTAGTCGGATTGTAACTAAGAGAGAAAAAGTAGCCAGAACTGAGGGGATTACACTACCAGAAGGCAACATTGCAGATGGTGAGGACAGTTACAATCCCACAAGCAAATGGGAACCACGCAGAGGCCTCTAGGAAAGCTGCAACCTCCAAGTACCTGCAGAGAGTAAGGCAAGTCCTGAAGAGTCAGCTGAATGGGATGAACAAGATATCTATCAACACATACGCCCTGCCAGTTGTCAGATACCCTGCTGGGATAATAAGCTGGCCAAAATAGGAAATAGAAGCCACTGATGTTAAGACAAGAAAGCGACTTACCATGCATGGAGGGTTTCACCCCAAATCCAGCACCCTGAGACTGTACAATAAGCGGAAGGAAGGTGGCTGAGGACTAGTGAGTGTCAGAACCACTGTCCTAGATGAGACAATGAAGATCCATGAATACATCAAGAAGATGGCCACAAAGGATCATGTGCTTAGTGAGTACTTCAGGCAGCAGAAACCCGAGAAAGAAGAGGAGGAAGAACAGGAACCATCATGGAAGGATAGGCCTCTGCACAGCATGTCTGGGTGTCATCCTCAACAGCACTCTTTCTTTTGAGGCTTATGGCAAAAACCTCACTCGTTCTGCTTATTTTCACTTGCGTAACATTAATCATCTCCGTCCTTCTCTTACACCTGCCAGTACTGCAACTCTGGTCCACGCCCTTGTCACTTCTCGATTAGATTACTGCAATTCACTTCTCGCTGGTCTACCACATAAAACTTCTCCGTAAACTCCAGATGGTTCAAAACTCTGCGGCCCGTATCATTACCTGAATATACTCTACTCAACATATTACTCCCATCCTTCAGGACCTACATTGGCTTCCAATAGACTATCGTATCAAATACAAGATTCTTCTTCTCACCTTCAAATCTCTTCATAACCTTGCTCCCCCCTACATTGCTGATCTAATCCATTACTATACTCCCTCACACCCACTTCCTTCTTCTTTGTCACTGCTCCTCACTATACCTCCTGTCCGCTTAGCAACTATGGGATCTAGAGCCTTTTGTCATACAGCACCCCATCTCTGGAATGCACTACAGCAACCTTTATAGATCATAAACAGCTTACCTCTTTTTAAATCTCGTTTAAAAACCCATCTGTTCAAACAAGCTTTTGGCCTGTAACTGTGTGGGTTCTAGGATTTTATCTTGGTCTTAACTAATTGCTTGTTTTTTTCATTAATTTTTTTGTTATTGTGTAATTGTGCTTCTCTTTTGCTGTCTTTGATTGTTTTTATCTGTAAGGCGACCTTGAGTGCCCTGAAAGGCGCCTATAAATAAAATGTATTATTATTATTATTATTATTATGTACCACCGGCAGATAGAAGAAGTGGCTGAAATAGAGAAATCCTACCAATGGCTGGACAGGGCTGGACTGACAGACAGCACAGAGGCACTAATCATGGCAGCACAAGAGCAAGCTCTGAGCACAAGATCGATAGAGGCTGGGGTCTACCACACCAGGCAAGACCCCAGGTGCAGGCTGTGCAGAGATGCCCCTGAGACAATCCAGCACATAACAGTTGGTTGCAAGATGCTAGCAGGCAGGGCATACATGGAACGCCATAACCAAGTGGCCGGCATAGTATACAGGAACATCTGTGCCGAGTATGACCTGGAAGTCTCGAGGTCTAAATGGGACATGCCCCCAAGGGTGGTTGAGAGCAACAGAGCTAAGACCCTGTGGGACTTCCAGATACAGACAGAAAAACTTGTGGTGGCTAACCAACTGAACATCGTAGTGGTGAACAAACAGAGGAAGACGGTCGTAGTAATAGACGCTGCAATACCAAGTGACATGAACATCAAGAAGAAGGAAACACGAGAAGCTTGACAAATACCAAGGGCTCAGAGAGGAGCTGTAAAGGATGTGGAAGATGAAGGTAACAGTGGTCTGCGCAAGTGGCTCCAGCAGATTCCTTGAACAACATCTGAGATCTCTCTCCAGAAGAGCACAATACTGGGAACAGCTAAGATACTGCGCAGGACCCTCAAGCTCCCAGGCCTCTGGTAGAAGAACCAAGCTGGGACAGCAAAATAGACCGCCCATAGAGGCAAGCTGGGATTTTATATATAGATTATATATATATATATATATATATATATATATATATATATATATCACACAACGAGGCGCAAAGACAAAGACGCAACAGTAACAATAAGTGGAAGAAAATGGATGGATGGATGGATGTCTGTATTGTATTATTTTATAATCATTTTAGAAGTTAACTTTTATTGATGCATGTCATGAATTGTAGAACAACGGGCATTGTTCATAATGCCCAGCACAATTAATGCATTTTTCTGAACATCAATTTAGTTTTTTTTCTTCGCTGTCTCTTTGGAGTATAACGTGCAGTGTTCATAATGCATGTGTCACCTGTGTTTCCCAGATGTGTCTTCTTCCCTCATCAGCCCTTGAGTATTTAAGTCCTGTGTTTTCCCCTGCTTGCTGTTGCGTCCTCGTCATTGTTGCGTCTTTGTCCTTATCAGTGCGCCCCATTGTGATTTTGCTGCTGGCCTTGCCCCAGTTCACCCCCCTCCCTCGTGTTTTCCAGCAATAAAAGCTGAGTTTTGAGTTCACGTTGTGTCAAGTGTCCTGCATTGTTGTCCTCATCCTGCCTGCCACACAGCAGTTCATGACAGAAGGACGCGACCAGAATGGACCTCGCGGACAACGAGATGTTTAGCAGCTGCCACAGACTCCCATGTCGCTGCCACATGCCTGCGCAATTGGAGTAGAAGCGAGACTCTCAGCGACGAGTTCAGCAGCCCCAGTTTACTGAAACAGTGAGTGACACTGCCTTTTTCGCTGAGAGTTTTGAAAGAAATATGAACTCACAGACTGTGTATGAAACTGGTCAGCAAAGTTGTTCCCAGCGAAACAGTTTCATACCATCACGTTATGGACTTTGCTGCTCTCTTCTCTCTGATGAGGCAAGGAAGACAGTTATTTGTAGAGTGGACACATTGTGTTATGACCTGTTATCTGACCCGTATGAGGAACAGGAAGAAACCATCACAGCCAAGCTGCAAGGACTGATGGACAGTTTTCCATGGCTGTAGGATTCCTTGCACGGGTTGGTGAAGGATTTCTTGGTCACCACTCTACACCCTCTCCCACCCGAGCCTGCAGCTGCTGTGGCTCCCCAGTCAGAGACCCCAAGGCACGTCCCGAGCCAGCTGCTGCAGCAGCTCCCCTGCCCAAGCCACGTACCGAGCCCACAGCTGCAGCAGCTCCCCAGTCCGAGCCACCCCCAGAGCCCTGTCCCGAGCCCCAGCCACGTCCCGAGCTCTGTCCCGAGCTCCGTCCCGAGTCAGAGCCCCATCCAGAGCCCCAGCCACGTCCCGAGCCTGAGCAAACAGCAGCAGCTCCCCATCCAGAGCCCAAGCAACCCCCAGAGCCCTGTCCAAAGCCCCAGCCACGTCCCGAGCCTGAGCCAACGGCAGCAGCTCCCCCTCCAGAGCCCCAGCCACATCCCGAGCCCGAGCCAAAAGCAGCAGATCCCGTCCGGAGTCCCATCCAGAGCCAGTAGCTGCTGCAGCAGCTCCCCTGTCTGGGCCCCCTGATCCACCTGGACTCTGTTATCTGGACCCTTGGCCTTGGCGGCCCCCTGACCTGTCTTGCCGCCACCACTGGCACTGAGGTCAGTCCCCTGACCTGTCTTGCCACCACCGCTGGCACTGCGGTCGGCCCCGTGACCTGTCTTGCCGCCACCGCTGGCACTGCGGTCGGCCACCTGACCTGTCTCTCCACCGCCGCTGGCCCCCTGAACTTCTCAACCCTTGTGCTTCCTCATGTTTTGTTTTGGTTCTGGTGGGCCCTCCCTCCTGGACCCAACCGCCCTCCCGTGTCTGGTTTTTGGGGACGTCTGGAAGCCATCCTTTGTGTGTGTGGGGGGGGGTACTGTCATGGTCCTGGGTCCTTTTGACCAAGCGTTCTAAGTTGTATTTAGCTGTATTTACACCTGTGTTTCCTTGTGTCATTGGTGTTATGTTGTTCACTTGTGTTTCCCAGATGTGTCTTCTTCCCTCATCAGCCCTCATGTATTTAAGTCCTGTGTTTTCCCCTGCTTGTTGTCATGTCCTCGTCATTGTTGCATCTTTGTCCTTGTCAGTGTGCCCCGTTGTGATCCTGTTTCTAAGATTTTGCTGCTGGCCTTGCCCAGTTCAGCCCCCCCATGTTTTCCAGCAATAAAAGCTGAGGTTTGACTTCATGTTGTGTCAACTGTTCTGCACTGGGGTCCTCACCCTGCCTGCCACGGAGCGGTTCATGACAGAAGGACGCAACCAGAATGGACCTCGTGGACACCGAGATGTTTAGCGGCACTCGCCTGGCTCTGGGGGGGACCTGCATTTGTGCATTTTGTGATACTTTGTTGTGTTGGAGCTGTTCCTCCATTTTCTTCCTGAAGCTCTCTTTGCCTCTCCGGCTCTTGTATTTCACATCCTTTTGTACTCTGCTCAGTTCCTCTTTGTCTCCAGATCTGAAGGCCCTCTTCTTCTTTTTCAGCAGGGCCTTCAGCTCTGGGGTCACCCACGGTTTATTGTTGGAGAAGCACCGTACCTTCTTTGTTGGCACAGTGTTCTCCACAGAGAAGTTTATGTAGTCTGTGATGCAGTGGGTGAGGGTGTCAGTGTCCTCAACGTGAGGCCTGCAGAGTTCCTGCCAGTCTGTACATTTAAAGCAGTCTCTCAGGGCCTCACTGCAGTCCTCAGACTACAGTCTTATCACCTTCTTGGTGGGGGGTTTCCTCTTCACAATGGGGGTGTAGGTGGGGTGAAGAATGACCAGATTGTGGTCTGAGTGGCCAAGTAGGGGTAGAGGTGATGAGCTGTAAGCCTCCTTTGTGTTGACAAACAGCAGGTCTATAGTTTTATTGTCCCTTGTGTGGCAGTCAACATATTGGGTGAAGTTAGGAAGAGTGGAAGAAGGTGAGGCATGGTTGACGTCCTCAGAGATGATAATCAGGGACTGCGGATGTGCTGTCTGTAACTGAGAGACGGTGGTGTGAATGCCCTTACAGGCTGCCGTAGCGTCGGCCGAGGGCAGGACGTAAACAATTAACACAATATCGTGAAAACTCCCCGGCCAGGTGGTATGGCCAAATGCTAACCGCTAACAGTTCAATGTCGTTGGTACAGCGCTGCTCCTTCACAATGATTCAATTCAATTAAATTCAATTCAATTTTTTTTATATAGCGCCAAATCACAACAAACAGTCACCTCAAGGTGCTTTGTATTGTGGGTAAAGACCCTACAATAACACAGAGAAAACCCAACAGTCAAAACGACCCCCTATGAGCAAGCACTTGGCGACGGTGGGAAGGAAAAACTCCCTTTTAACAGGAAGAAACCTCCAGCAGAACTAGGCTATATACATACACATACATACATATATAGTGTATCACAAAAGTGAGTACACCCCTGACATTGCTGCAGATATTTAAGTATATCTTTTCATGGGACAACACTGTCAAAATGACACTTTGACACAATGAAAAGTTGTCTGTGTGCAGCTTATATAACAGTGTAAATTTATTCTTCCCTCAAAATAACTCAATATAAAGAAGAATAAATTTACAATGTTATATAAGCTGCACACAGACTACTTTTCATTGTGTCAAAGTGTCATTTTGTCAGTGTTGTCCCATGAAAAGATATACTTAAATATCTGCAGAAATGTCAGGGGTGTACTCACTTTTGTGATACACTATATATGTATTTATGTATATATATATATATATATATATATATATATATATATATATATATATATATATATATATACAAAAGCATTTGGCGACAGTGGGAAGGAAAATCTCACTTTTAACAGGAAGAAACCTCCAGCAGAACCAGGCTCAGGGAGGAGCAGTCATCTGCTGCAACTGGTTGGGGCTGAGGGGGGCGATAGAACAAAAGACATGATGTGCAAGAGAGCTAGAGATTAATAATAACTAATGATTAAATGCAGATTGGGGTATAAACAGAGTAGCTCAGCAGTCCAAACACTTTATACAACACATTTTCATATACCCATTCACACACACTTCCATACAAGCACTGTTTTTGATTTCAAAATGCTTTCTATCTAACATTCACATGCTAACGCAGTGGTGCTAAAAGGGGGTATTCACTATATGCAATGCATAGGGGTGCCGCACAAGAGGGGGACGCCAAAGCGATGTGGGGAAAATATTTCTCTACTTGCATTTTCTGTATTTAACAGCTGTGCATATGATATAATCAATAACAGAGGTGCAGTGCTGATTAGGCGCCCCTGCGCTCCTTCACTTTCCCTCCTCCTGCCCCCCCCCCACACAAACAAACACACACTCTCACACACACTCACAAAAGGCTCTCCAGCGCGCTTTCGGGGTCACTCGGTCACGACTGTTTTCATTTGAATCTTGCTATCATCTGAAGACAAGTAGCTAAAGATTGAGAAGCAAAAATGAAAGCTCTACGGGGCACAAAACAGAAAACGGAAGAGGGAGAAGCATAAAAATGTTGTTGGGATGAAAAAAGCTTTTCAAAGTGGTTTAAAGACGGTTGGTAAGTTATGTCATAAAAGTCTTGTATTTTATAAGTCCACGAATAAGTGAGATCTGCACATATGAACACAGTAGATGTTGAGAGAGTGCAGATGGTGTGTTGTGTGTGTGTGTGTGTGTGCGCGCGCGCACGCACGCACTAGTGGGGGCCCTAAAAGTGTGCCCCTATACACCTCAGAGTGTATATAGCTGTGCCCCTGCGCTGACGGTTGCATTGAAGAGTGACTTGGGGTTTAGTATCTTGCCCAAGGATACTTTGGTATGCAGACTGGAGCCACCAGAAAATTGAACCATCAACCTTCAGATTAGTAAGTGACTTGCTCTACGTCCTGCTTCTACAGCTACCCCAGCTGACATGTAAAAGTCCTAGCAATACGTAACGAACCAAGTAGGTTACAT
>JAMQGT020002557.1:0-15237 GCA_024447675.2 Pterophyllum scalare
AAAAAGTGTTTGCCCCCTTCCTCATTTCCTGTTTTTTTGCATGTTTGTCACACTTAAGTGTTTCGGAACATCAAACCAATTTAAACAATAGTCAAGGACAACACAAGTAAACACAAAATGCAATTTGTAAATGAAGGTGTTTATTATTAAAGGTGAAAAAAAATCCAAACCATCATGGCCCTGTGTGAAAAGTGATTGCCCCCTAAACCTAATAACTGGTTGGGCCACCCTTAGCAGCAACAACTGCAACCAAGCGTTTGCGATAACTTGCAATGAGGCTTTTACAGCGTTCTGGAGGAATTTTGGCCCACTCATCTTTGCAGAATTGTCCTAATTCAGTTACATTAGAGGGTTTTCGAGCATGAACAGCCTTTTTAAGGTCATACCACAACATCTCAATAGGATTCAGGTCAGGACTTTGGCTAGGCCACTCCAAAGTCTTCATTTTGTTTTTCTTCAGCCATTCAGTGGTGGACTTGCTGGTGTGTTTAGGATCATTGTCCTGCTGCAGAACCCAAGTTCGTTTCAGCTTGAGTACACGAACAGATGGTTGGACATTCTCCTTCAGGATCTCTTGGTAGACAGCAGAATTCATAGTTCCGTTTATCACAGCAAGTCTTCCAGGTCCTGACGCAGCAAAACAGCCCCAGACCATCACACTACCACCACCATATTTTACTGTTGGTATAATGTTCTTTTTCTGAAATGCAGTGTTCCTTTTACGCCAGATGTAATGGGACACACACCTTCCAAAGAGTTCCACTTTTGTCTCATTGGTCCACAGAATGTTTTCCCAAAAGTCTTGGGGATCATCAAGATGTGTTTTGGAAAAATTGAGACGAGCTTTAATGTTCTTTTTGCTCAGCAGTGGTTTTCTCCTTGGAACTCTGCCATGCAGGCCATTTTTGCCCAGTCTTTTTCTGATGGTGGAGGCATGAACGCTGACCTTAACTGAGGCAAGTGAGGCCTGCAGTTCTTTGGACGTTGTTGTGGGGTCTTTTGTGACCTCTTGGATGAGTCGTCGCTGCGCTCTTGGGGTAATTTTGGGCGGCCGGCCACTCCTGGGAAGGTTCACCACTGTTCCGTGTCTTCGCCATTTGTGGATAATGGCTCTCACTGTGGTTCGCTGGATTCCCAAAGCTTTGGAAATGGCTTTATAACCCTTTCCAGACTGATATATCTCAATTACTTTCTTTCTCAATTGTTCCTGAATTTCTTTGGATCTCGGCATGATGTGTAGCTTTTAAGGATCTTCTGGTGGACCTTACTGTGTCAGGCAGCTCCTATTTAAGTGATGTCTTGATTGAGAACAGGTGTGGCAATAATCAGGCCTGGGTGTGGCTAGAGAAATTGAACTCAGGTGTGAAAAACCACAGTTATAGTATGTTTTAACAAGGGGGGCAATCACTTTTTCACACAGGGCCATGATGGTTTGGATTTTTTTTCACCTTTAATAATAAACACCTTCATTTACAAATTGCATTTTGTGTTTACTTGTGTTGTCCTTGACTATTGTTTAAATTGGTTTGATGTTCCGAAACACTTAAGTGTGACAAACATGCAAAAAAACAGGAAATGAGGAAGGGGGCAAACACTTTTTCACACCACTGTATGTATGTGTATGTGTGTGTGTGTGTGTGTGGGGGGGGGGGGTAGTCAATCAGCAGTCCTGATTCAGGGCGCTAACAGCCTGCGGAAGAAGCTCCTCCTCAGCCTTCAGGGAGTGAAAGCACGTCCCTGAACTCAACAGAGAGAAGAGTCTTGAGTTGGGATGGCTGCGGTCTCTCAAGATCTTTCTGGCTTTGGTCTGGCACCGCCTTTAGTAGATGGTCTGCAGGTCAGGAAGTTATGTCTGAATGATGCATTCTGCTGAATGCACCACTCTTTGAGGAGCTTGTCTGTCTTGCTTGGTGCTGTTCCCAAACCAGACTATGATGTTCCACATGAAGATGCTTTCAATGGTGGAGGTGTAGAAGTTCCGCAGTACCTTGGAGGGCAGTCTGAAGTCTCTTAGATGTCTGAGGTGCTAGAGATGCTGGCAAGCTTTCTTTGCTGTGTAGCTGGTGTGACAAGACCATGACAGGTCCTGCAAGATGTGTACTCCAAGGTACTTGAAGCTGTCTACTCTTTCTACTAAGGCTCCATTGATCTGTACAGGCTGATAGCACCACTCCTGCTCCTTGTTGCAGTCCACAGTCAGCTCTTTTGTCTTGCTGACATTGAGCAGAGGATTATTGTCCTGGCACCAGTTTTCCAGGTGTTTAATCTCCTCCAGGTAGGCCCTCATCATTGTCTGAGATCAGGCCCACCTGTACGGTGTCATCAGCAAACTTCACAATGGCGGTAGAGCTGGAAGTGGTCACTCAGTCATGGGTGTATAGTGAGTAAAGCAGGGGGCCCAAGATGCAGTCCTGAGGGGCACCAGTGCTGAGGGTGAGGGTGGATGAGACATGATTGCCCACCTGCACTATTTGTGGTCTGTCTGTTAGAAAGCTGGAAATCCAGTCACACAGGTATAGATGGAGTCCTAGATCACCCAACTTGGTGGTTTTAAAAGCTGAACTGTAGATGACAAACAGCATTTTAACATAATTACCCATCCTGGTATTCACCGTCTGGAAAACTCTCCTCACGATGTGTCACGATGCTAATGGAAGCACTGGTGCTAATGGTGCTGCCGGTTGCAGCATCAAACCGAGTGTAGAAGTTGTTATATTTATTCGCCAGAGACTCAGCCACGCTCATCAGTCCGGAAGGTGTGCTCCTGTAATCCATGATCGTCTGTAGTCCCTGCCACAGGGATCTAGAGACACTCTGTTGGAACTGGAACTTTAGTTTCTTCCCATAGTGCTGTTTCGCCTCCCTGACCAATCTGCACACTCCGTATTTTGCGGCTTTGTAGTCATCCGTGTTCCCACTGATAAGCCCTGCGTTGCATGCAGCAGTACAAGAGTTCAAATTGTCACAAATGGTTTTATCCACCCATGGCTTCTGGCTGTGAAATGACTTGATGGTGACTCTTGGGACTGTATCATCCACCAATTTCCCAACGAACTCTGCTACTGCTTCTGTAAAGTTGTTAATGTCATCAGTGCTGCAATGAAACACGTCCCAGTCTACATCATCTAGAGCATCCTGTAGAGCAGCCACAGATTGGTCCATCCAGCGTGCCACCACTCTTTGAACTGTAACATCCCATTTCAGTCGCTGTTTATTTTTGAGTATCAAGAAGATGGCGGCGTGGTCCGAGGCACATAGTTTAACCCTATACCATCGAACGTGTCGGGGACACAACATACATCAAATATCCCACTATGCACAGACGTCTGTCAACAATTACCATAATAACCCTATGTTGGATGTGAAGTGTAATTTCTCCACTTTCAGAAACTGAATTTCTTTGATAGGACAAATGTTTATGCAATTCCAGCAGTTCAAAGGATGCTTGACCAGACATCTCAGCGGTGACATTCGTGGCAGGTGAGGGCAAGTAACAGGTGCATTGGCGGCAATTGTGTGTTGTTAAAGGGTTAATTCAATTCAATTAAATTTTATTTATATAGCACCAAATCACAACAAACAGTCTTCTCAAGATGCTTTATATTTTAAGATAAAGACCCTACAATAATTACAGAGAAACCACCAACAGTCAAACCGTCCTACTTGATGACAGTGGGAAGGACAAACTCCCTTTTAACAAGAAGAAACCTCCAGCAGAACCAGGCTCAGGTAGGGGCAGTGATTGTTGTGAGGGGAGGGAGAGCAGGAGAAAAGACACAGTGCGCAGAAGTCGCCAACTCTGTGCAGAGTCAATTGCCACAGACCTCCAAACTTCACGTGGCCTCCAGATTAGCCCAAGAACAGTATGTAGAGAGCTTCATGGAATGGGTTTCCATGGGTAAGGGGCTGCATCCAAGCACCAAGCACACTGCAAAGCGCTGGATGCAGTGGTTTAAAGCATGCTTCCACTGGACTCTAGAGCAGCAGAGATGTGTTCTCTGGAGTGAAGAATCACACATCTTGCACTCTGATGGACGAGTCTGGGTTTGGTGGTTGCCAGGAGAATGGTACTTGTCTGACTGCATTGTGCCAAGTGTAAAATTTGGGGAAGGGGGGATTAGGGTATGTGGTTGTTTCTCAGGAATTGGGCTCAGCCCCTTAGTTCCAGTAAAAGGAACTCTTAATGCTTCAGCATAAAAAGATATTTTGGACAATTTCATACTCCCAACTTTGTGGGAACAGTTTGGGGATGGCCCTTTCCTGTTCCAAAATGGCTGCAAACAGTGCATAAAGCAAGGTCCATGAAGATATGGATGAGTGAGTTTGGTGTGGAAGAACTTGACTGGCCTGCACAGAGTCCTGACCTCAACCAGATAGAACACCTTTGGGATGAATTAGAGTGGTGACTGAGAGCCAGGCCTTCTCATCCAACATCAGTGTCTGACCTCACAAATGTGCTTCTGGAAGAATGGTCAAAAATTCCCATAAACACTCCTAAACCTGTGGAAAGCCTTCCCAGAAGAGTTGAAACTGTTATAGCTGCAAAGGGTGGGCCAATGTCATATTAAACCCTCTGGATTAAGAATGGGATGCCACTCAAATTCATATGCGTGTGAAGGCAGACAAGCAAATACTTTTGGCAGTATAGTGTAGTTCTGTCAAAATAAGGCAGTCTAATAGTGGACTCAAAGGATGTGTCTGTAAAGATATACCAGCATTTCACCTTCTGTAATGGAGGCTATATTCATAACTCAAAGATCTGAAAAACTATTTCAAACCCAACGACCAAGGAGAACTGATTGTTATCGACTTGTCCACACTAGCGTACAGTGCAGACCATGAGGGTAGCTTTGTGTATAAAAAATAAGCAAAAAAACAGAACAAAACACTTGTGTGTGTATAAATACTCTGGATTAGTAGCACAGCTTTATGGAGCAAAAAGTGTGAATACTTAATGCAGATGTGTGTGATGAGGTTTTCTAGGAAAAATGGGGAGCAATAACTTGTGCTAATTGCTGCTTTTTTATTTTTTTACAGTATCCTATTGTTTTCTGCCTTCAATTAGACTAATGTGGATACCCTTTAAATACCCTTTAGAGTCAGTTCAAGACTGGCTTACGCTACCTCTACAAGAATGGATCATATATATTTGTTTTGGGTTTTTTTTGTTTTGTTTTGTTCTTTCATTGTATGCCTATTCTATGATGTACTAGTCTTAATTAGGCTGGCTAACATGCAGATGTGTAAAGGATATGCTGAATGTAAAACTACTTTTTAAGGGTAATTTTTTCCCTTTTTTGTCATTATTTTATTATATGTGGATATGCAAGAAAACTGTTCCCACTGTTGTGGAGCCAACAAATTTCACCACTTGGTGCATAAGCATGCATACCATTGCGTACAGCAGGTATGCAGATACTATCAGCTGGTGATGTGTAACCCAAAAGTAAACAAATGGCTGAACCAGCATCTCTGGAGTACTCGCAAGTTGCTCTCCATATGAGCGGAAGAGCACGGTGGATGGAAACTACTGGTGTGGTAAAGGAGGGATTTAAGCAACTGGTTAAGAAGCTTGAGCCAATATACTGTACAAGATCCCAGGTAGAAATTTAAATTTTAGTTATCTTTAGTTGCCTTAGATATTGTTAAACTAAAGTTTTAAGAGTTTATGTTATAGTTTTACTTACAATTTCCAGGAAAACACTACCTATGCTTAGATTTGACTTATGCTGTGTCACTGGATATTATGCTCTGTCATTACTGTTGCGATATGGTGCTGCTGGGACCTCGTGATAATAGATTAAAACCTCGAATTATGTAGTCTGCCATCAATAACAGTACATTATTGGACAAAAAGGAAAGAAATAAAGAAATAAAAGAAATAAAGAAATTTATACTAATAAATGCTGCTGTCTGACAACTACAGTCACCAGACATTTTTTGTGGTCTGAATGCACTTAAAGACTCATAACAGTGATTGTAAGTATTAAATTTGAACCACAGTTACAAACTATGTATACTAAAGGAATAAAATACTTATCAGCTGACACCAGCACTGTCTAGTTAAATCTGTTAGCATGGTGCATTCACAATTCACGATGATATTGAACAGAGCCAGTGAAAATAAACAAAAGACACAATGTACGTACTGGAAAAAATGAACAGCTGACTCCTTAGAATGTCTATTGGTAAAACCAGATACTAAGAAAGAGGAGTTTTCATGAACAGGTGAATAAGCTAGTTAGACACTATATATATATATATATATATATATATATATATATATATATATATATATATATATATATATATATATATATATATATATATATATATTTTTTTTTTTTTGTATCACATGTTTATTTTAGCTCTACATGATGGCATTTCAGTGTGGAAACCTCACACTTGATGCTGGCCCCAAGTGGCCAGTGGAGTTTCTGTATTTTTTCACGCTTTGCATTGCCTTCACTTTTTTTGTCCCAGAAGATGTCAGTTGGCGTAAATAAAAGTCCAAGTTAACTAGAGTAGAGAGCACAACTGTGAAAGTACCCTCAGTCACATATTGCTCTTTCAAATTTTGATTGTATTGTGCCATGGGCCAGCACCTCGCTATGTCAGCCCTCACTCAGATATGGAATGAACTGAACACTTCGTTCTGCCACATTTAGTACTTCTATTTTCAAATTTTGCTACATCTCAGGTTTGTTCAGCTTATGAATAAGGTACTGTTTTTGTTTTTTTTTTCCAACTTTATCATTTGCATGTGAAAGACTTTGGATATGGTACTTTGGACATGGAAAGCAGAGGAACACAGTGTGATTCTACCTAAATGGATGAAGGGATAAATAGAAGAGGACTTTGTGAAAGACTGAAGAGTTTACAGGCATTACACCAAAGCAGAGGTCCAAGCGGATCATTACAGAGCTAGGCAATAATGTGCCTCTTCCCATTAAAAGAGATGCACTAAAACTGCCTCTGGCCTTTTTTTTTTCTTTTTTTTTAACAAGGATTTCTTAGTGTAGTGATAGATGGAAATTATATGTGATTGTGTTGTGAAGGCATGGGGGGGCAGGTGACACAAAGAAAAGAATAGGAAGGATTAGCACTTTTGTGGCCTATTAATGAGGCTACTCTGGCACACTCAAAACAGTCTGTTCTTGTCATACACCAGATCTATGTTTGTTTGAGATTTAGGGGAAAGCATAATGTTTGTTTTATTAAAAATAAGCTTGAAAAGCTCAGGGAGATGAATCTCAGGGTCAGGGTGTTATCTCATTGCAGGGAGTCTTCAGGCTGAATCCTCATTGTGGTTCTTGTGTGGTTCTTTTGCTGAGAGAGTTGGGAGACAGAAAAAGACAAAGAATATTAAACACGTTTGTTTAGGCTTAGACAGGGAAATGCTTTAGGAGATGAGGAATGGAATTTTGGAACTTTATTAGCTGTTGTTAAACAAAACATAACCATCAGTTACTATGAATTTGTATAAATAATGTACACTGATTGATAAGTGTGATAACATTTGTTTAAGTACTTAGTATAATTCATCCATAGACAGATAGATTGTGACAACTGTGGTCAGATGTTTGCATACATTCATCATGGGCATGAGTGTCATGTTGATTTGGGGCTTTTAATTATTTCTTTGAGCTGTTCTTTTTCCAGGGTGGAATCATTGTACAGCATAGATCTTTAATGATTAAAAAAGGGGGCCTATTAACTTCTCGTTAGTGATCATGAATGGCTACTGGTAGTTTCTCTCTGCCAACATAAAAAGGATTTGTTTGACTGCACTCATTGGCTTGACCAACACTCAAGAGCACTTGGAAAGTCCAAGGAACTGAGTAAAGATCTAAAGAGGAGAACTGCAGATTTACACAAGCTGGGAAGATCTCTGGGAGTCATTTCTAAACTGCAGATTCTGAAATCATCAGTTCAAACAATTGTACATAAGTAGTTATTTAGATGTGTCACTACTTTGCCAAGGTCTGGAGGAAGATCCAAACTGTCACACTCAGATGACAGGAAAATGGTTTGGATGTTCAGCAACAACCAAGAAACCACCAAGGTTCAAGCATACCATGAACTGGGAACTGCTAGAACACCAGCGTCACTGTCCACAGAGAGTTATACATTCCATGGACTAAGAGGATACAGACCAAGAATGAAGCCTCTGTGCCAAAATCCCCTTCAAGCTCAACTGAAATTTGCAGCTGCCCACATGGACAAGCCAAATACCTTCTGGAGAAAGGTTTTCCAGTCAGACAAGACAAAGATTGAGCTATCTGACCACAATGACAAGAGGTATTTTTGGAGGAGTAATGGTGATCCTTTCAAACCTAAGAACACTGTACCAACTGTCAAGTATGGTGGTGATAGCATCATGTGTTGGGCCTGTTTTATTGCCAGTGGCACTAGTACACTGCATGAAGTGGATGGATAATTAAGAGAACTACTGTATTTTTTTAAAAAAAATGCCAAATAACAGTATGATATTTGAAATCAAAGCATCATCAGCAGCAGGTGCAATGTGTGAAAACTGGTGCATGGGGTTACCAACTTCATAGTTGTGTGGCTGCAAGTGTTGCCATCACAGTGTGAATAAATTAAAACCAGATTCATGAATTAAAATCTCCAAGAGCCATGGAGGATGTTTTGTGGGCTAAATCTGGTCAACAGATTTTTAAGTGGTATTAAAAAGACTTGAATTCTACCTCATTTCAACTGTGAGTTCATGTTTACCCACTGGGCAACTTTGTTAGAGGTCTAAAGTAAATTGTTTAAAAAAATAAAGTGTCCAGACCACATCTGGCCTTTGAAAAATGGTAATGTGTCTTTTAGTTTACATTTTATAGCAAAATAGTTGCGATCAAAACACCCGCTCCAGGTATTCAGAGACCAAAATATTACGTGTTTACTATTTAGATCTCCATATAAATGATTCTCATTCGGTTTTCTGTCCTTGCAGCCCATTCTCACAGTGATCACGAAATAGTCGTGAAACATAAATCTGTATTTTTGTGTTCATTTACACACATTGTTACAGTTTTGTTGTGTTAGTACACAACAATTTGCAAGCAATGCATTTCATTTCAGATTAATATATTTTTGTAGAGAAGGTGGGGAGGTATCACCATGGCAACGAGGAAAGTGTTGTTTTAAAAGATGTGACAACCGTTTTATTTTAAGCCAAACCATGACATTTTTCTAAATCTAACCCAGTGCCTGAAACTCACAAGTGCCCCCTTTAAAATTAATGACATATTTTAAAAAAAAAACATTCAAATGATGGGTGAAAAACTGTGACACATATAACTTGAACTCAGGTCTCTGGCGTGAAAGACAAGATGACGTTTAATGGTACAGCAACATGAATTAATAAATGACAAAGGTCATGACTGTATCACGAACTGCCTTGTGGCATTATATTATATCCTGGAATGAGAGTGCTTTTCAGAATTCTGGTGAAATTATTAAAATTGCCAAGAACTAATACACATCCGGTGAATCTGAGGCTTTTGGGATCATTAGTGATTCCTTGCCTCCAGGGCCAGTTGCCTGCTATGCCCTTTTGGTGATCTAGCATTTCACAAATTTCTAAAACTACATTTAAACTCTAGCACACACCACATTTTACTTATTATCTTAGACAAGAAAATTTATTTTAAGTTACCTCTTCAAAACCCAATGTTACTCACAAAAGGCAAAGAACATCTTTTGATCAGAGGAAAAGTGAAAGAATCAGTGAGTTCATTAATCAGGTTTACTCCTTAAGCTGGTGAATCTAAGTATGTATTCATCACCTTTTCCAACTCACCATTACCAAGCAAATGGATTTAGTCAATCAGCACAATTCATTCACCCAACCTCCCCCTCTTCTTGTTAAGTTCAAGCATTAATTCTCTACAAGCTCAATTGGTGCAGTAATTATAAGGGGCCATTGAAGCTTTAAACACAAGCCACATCTATGAGCAGGCTGCAGCCTTTTTATGCTCAACACAAAAAACAATCAATATCATTCTCACTGTTATCAGCCAGCTGTACAGTAAATATATGTGGGTAACTGTGGTGATACCAAATATTTTGAAACATTCACTTCATTAAACACATTCTCTCATCCCATTTACATATGTTTACTGAGGCTTAAAAGAGGAGGTCTTCCTATTGTAGCAGTGTTTGCCTGAGTTTTACTGATCGAACACTGCTACAATAGCAAGACACACTTGGTTGTGTGTGCAGAGTAACAATGAAAACTCACTACTTTAACATTATCCCTGCAGGTCAAAAAAATGTTCCAGCAATCAGTGTGTTTATATCATAGATTAGTGTTGAAAACCTAACTTTCTTCTCTTTGTGTTGATGAAATATGAACTGTTAAAGAAAAATTAAAAGAACACTTTGCAGACACATCAGATCAAAAATTCTGCTGGATATCAATACTGATATAGACCGAGTAATGTGTTTGGGAATGAAAGGATGCCACATCGTTTGATGGAAATCAAAACGATCAATGTACAGAGGCTGAATTCAAATAATTCAAAGTGAAAAAATGATGCAGCATCCCTCCATTTTCTTCTTCTGGGGCCGGGTCGCCGGGGGGCAGCACCCTTAGCAGAGAATCCCAGATCTCCGTCTGCCCAACCATCTCCTCCAGCTCATCCGGGGGACCCCAAGGTGTCCCCAGGCCAGCCGAGATATATAATCTCTCCAGCGTGTCCTGGGTCTGCCCCGGTGACTCCTCTTGGTAGAACATGCCTGGAACACCTCACCCAAGAGGCGCCGAGGACGCATCCTAGTCAGATGCTCAAACCACCTCAACAGGCTCCATTCGATGTCGAGGAGCAGTGGCTCTACTTTGAGCCCCTCCCAAATGGTTGCACTCCTCACCTTATCGCTAAGGGAGAGGCCAGCCACCCTTTGGAGGAAGCTTGTTTCTGCCACTTGTACTCGTGATCTCATTTTATCGGTCACTACCCAAAGCTTGAGACCATAGGTGAGGGTAGGGATGTAGGTCGATCAGTAAACCCACAGCTTTGCTTTCACACTCAGCTCCCTCTTTACCACAACGCACTGGAGCAGCATATGCATCACTGCAGATGCAGCCCCAGTCTGTCTGTCAATCTCCAACTCCCTTTTCCCCTCACTCGTAAGCAGGACCTCGAGATACTTAAACTCCTCCACCTGGGGCAGCAACTTGTCCCTAAGCCAGAGTGTGCAGGAAACCCTTTTCTAGCTGAGGACCAATAGCCTCAGACTTAGAGGTGCTAATTCTTATGCCAGCCACTTCACACTCCGCTGCTGTGAGCTGGAGGTCACCACCTGATGAAGCCAACAGGACCACATCATCCGCAGGGATAAGATTCTGAGGCCACCAAGGCAGAAGCCTTCTGCCACTTTGCTACACCTAGAAATTCTCTCTATATAAATTGTGAACAGAATCGGTGACAAAGGGCAGCTCTGGCAGAGTCCAACACCCACAGGAAACGAGTCTGACGTATTGCTAACAATATGGACTAAGCTTTTCCTGCAGTTGTACAAGTACTGAATGGCCCATGACAACGGGCCAGATACCCCATATTCCCGCAGCACACTCCACAGGATACCCCGAGGGCATGTTCGAATTCCTTCTCCAAGCCCACAAAACACATGTAAACTGGATGGGCAAATTCACACACACACTCGAATATCCTTGAGAGGATGAAGATCTGGTCCAGCATTCTGTGACCTGGAAAAAACTGCATTGTTCCTCTTGAATCTGTGGTTCAACTAATGGATGGACCCTCCTTTCCAGCACCCTGGGATACAACTTACTGGGGAGGCTGAGGAGTGTAATACCCTGATAGTTGGAGCACACCCTTCGGTCTCCTTTCTTAAAGATAGGGACCACCACCCTGATCCGCCAATCTAGTAGCAGATCTCCATGCAATGTTGCAGAGGTGTATCAACCAAGACAGCCCTACTGTATCCAGAGCTTTCAGGAACTCAGGGTGAATCTCGGTCACCCCAGGGGCCCTGCCACCAAGGAGTTGTTTAACCACCTCAGTGATCTCACCCCCAGTGATGGGTGAGTTATCCCCCTCATCCCCAGACTCTGCTTCCACTACAGAAGGTGTGTCAGTAGGTTTAAGGAGGTTCTAAAAGTAGTCTTTTAAACACCTGACTATAGCCTCTATTGAAGTCAGCAGCGCTCCACCTGCACTTTAGTAGTAGAGCACCACTTTCCCCTCATGAGTCACCTGGCAGTTTGCCAGAATTGCTTAAAGGCTGTCCATGGCCTCACCAAACTCCTCCCACACCCAAGTTTTTGCTTCAACCACCACCCGAACCATGTTCTGCTTGGCCTGCCGGTACCTGTCAGCTGTTTCTGGAGTCCCACAGGCTAAACAAGCTCGATAAGACTTCCTTCTTCAGCTTGATGGACTCCCTTCACCTCTGGTGACCAGCATCTGGTTTGGGGATTACCACCACGACAGGCACCAACCACCTTACATCCACAGCTCAGAGTAGCAGCTTGAACAATGGAGGTGCAGAACATGGTGCATTCAAACTCAATGTCCTCAGACTCCCTCAGAATGCTGTCAAAGTTCTGCCAGAGGTGGGAGTTGAAGATCTTGTAAACTGAGGCCTCTGCCAGGCACTCCTCACAATACGTTTAGGTGCGCCGGGTCTGTCCAGCATCCTCCCCCGCCACCTGATCCAACTCACCACCAGGTGGTGATCAGTTGACAGGTCAGCTCCTCTCTTCACCCGAGTGTCCAGAACATATGGCTGTGGATCTAGTGATATGATTACAAAATCAATCATTGACCTGCAACCTAGGATGTCCTGTGCACTTATGGGCATCCTTACATTCAAACATGGTGTTTGGTATGGACAAACTGTATACCGATATAGCATACCGGTGAAAACTCCAACATACAGGAAGCAAGCCAAGGGAATACAATAAAATCCAGACTCACCATCTCTCACTGAGGGCAACTCCAGGCTTGAACAGAGTCCAGTCCCTCTCCAGGACACTGGTTCCAGAGCTCAGTCCATGCGTTGAGGTAAGCCTGACTATCTCCCAACCCCACACATTAGCTCAGGATCCTTCCCCACCAGAGAGGTGACATTACACATCCTAGTAGACAGTCTTTATAACCAGAGATTGGTCCATCAGAGCCTCCGCCCTTGGTCACCTCCGACACACATTGCATCCAACCCCTATGATGCCTCCTGTGGGTAGTGGGCCTACAGGAGAGTGGGCCCATGTCTCCTGTTTGGGCTGTGCATGGCCGGGCACCACAGGCTAATGTCCAGCCACCAGATTCTCTCCCTTGAGCTACCTCCCCAGGCCTGGCTCCATGGTGGGGCCCCGGTAACCCTGTCCCAGGCAGGGTTAACAATTTCCTTGGTGACTCTTCCGTAAGAGCTGTTGGAGTTGCTCTTTGTCTGGCCCCTCACCCATGACCAATTTGCCATGGTAGGGTGGAAAAACCCCGGACAACATATCTCCTGGGATCATTGGGACACACAAACCCCTCCACGACGAAAAGGTGGTGATTAATGGAGATGATGAAGCAGGCTAGTCCATTTTGTCAAAATTTTATTGCAGAAACTTAAAATAATGCCCAGTAGTTTGTACAGATCAATATCCCAGAAGTTTAATTGATTTGATGCTATACTCTGATCAAAAAGTGTTCCTTAATTTTTGAGGGGGTGTGTGTTACTTTATGTGTGTGTGTTCATTTTATTTTTTAATATTTTTATTTTTTATTTTTTCTCCTATATTGTAAATTAATGCTGAAGTCATCCAGACTATGGAGGGATACACAAGGAATCATGTAGTAAATGTAAAAGTGAGATGAGAATTGGGAACAGTTGGACTGCTACTACACATGTGCACTAGGTTCATAAAATGAAACAATGATACATTCATGAAATGAAAGGCCAACAAAAGCAGTAATAAATTACTTATTAATATATCTGAATCACCACATGAACTGCAAGACTTGAGCAAAATCTTTTAACTATTATGTCAGTTATATAAAGAGTAAGGGCTGCAGTGACTGAAAACAAGAGTGACTTAAGCTTCAACTACCCTTTACCATCCCATGATGATAGAGAGATAGACCCACCAGTCTCTGTATTCAAAAACCCAACAGCCAGTATTATGGCAATAACTTACAACTTACTTTACATCAAAAATCTGAATTTTGCATTTCTCAGCTTATCGGAACATCCATCTCTCTATGAGCTGTGTCCTGGACTTGTTCTGAGTTAGTGTGTCTCTTTTCCTGCTTCATCATGTTTCTGTCTCTGCACACATCCAAGAGTAAAACAGCAGCACAGCTGTTGCTGCAGTGAGAAGCCATTGTACCCCTAAACGTACAATAAGGTACTTTTTTACTTTCTCACTCTTCCTCCCTCCATCAACTCTCTCAAAATACAAAAAATCTCTATTTTTTAAATAAAGCTAGCATCAACATAACTGAAAGCTTCAGTACAGTAATTACAGTACTTGTGGATCTGATATAAACTCAGCTTATGATAGGGGATTATAGGACTTTTCAACTTAAATGCCACACCTGGAGGCCCACTTCAAAAGCTCACTAACTGCGGACTTTGTGACCTTTTGTTTGACAGATTACTCTTTTAGATGAAGATGTAACATGTCTTCCAGCTGAACACTAATTTATGCCGTAGTCTAAGAAAGTAGCTCCTGCTGGGTTTACTAACTACCTGCTACCTTCAGCACGAAGGGTGCATTTCTTTCATGTCCTGCTTAGCACAGGGTGGGCTGACAGCACCTGCATCTTAACAGGCTTCAGCTGTGCTGACATTCAAATGAAATGTTTATATGGAAAAGAAGAGGATACTTTAGCTATAAACTATTGAAAAAATCAACATAGCCACTGAGGTGGCAAATGGACTGGCCCTTATATACAGTGGACTGCAAAAGTTTGGGCACCCGTGATAATTTCCATGATTTTCCTTTGTAAATCATTGGTTGTTCAGATCAGCAATTTCAGTTACATATATCATATAGCAGACAAACACAGGGATATTTGAGAAGTGAAATGAAGTTCATAGGATTCACAGAAAGTGTGCAATAATTATCTAAACACAGTTTAGGCAGGTGCATAAGTTTGGGCCCCCTTGTCGTTTTATTGATTTAAATACCTTTAGTACTAATTATTGGAACACAATTTTTTTTTTGTAAGCAATACGTAACTGAACGAAGTAGGGTTAACATAACAC